>JASTWF010000268.1:192822-210322 GCA_030390025.1 Squalus acanthias | reverse complement strand
ATGGGCCCAGCCCCCAACCACATGGGCCCAGCCCTCTGCACCACACGGGCCCAGCCCCCAACCACACGGGCCCAGCCCCCAACCACATGGGCCCAGCCCCCAACCACACGGGCCCAGCCCCCAACCACACGGGCCCAGCTCCCAACCACACGGGCCCAGCTCCCAACCACATGGGCCCAGCCCTCTGCACCACGTGAGCCCAGCCCCCAACCACACGGGCCCAGCCCCGAACCACACGGGCCCAGCCCCCAACCACACGGGCCCAGCCCCCAACCACACGGGCCCAGCCCCCAACCACACGGGCCCAGCCCCCAACCACAGGGGCCCAGCCCCCAACCACACGGGCCCAGCCCTCAACCACACGGGCCCAGCCCCCAACCACATGGGCCCAGCCCTCTGCACCACGTGAGCCCAGCCCCCAACCACACGGGCCCAACCCTGCCCACCACGTGGACCCAGCCCTCCGCACCACACGGGCCCAGCCCTCCCCACCACACGGGCCCAGCCCTCCCCAACCACACGGGCCCACCCTCCCCACCACATGGGCCCAGCCCCCCACCACACGGGCCCAGCCCCCCACCACACGGGCCCACCCTCCCCACCACATGGGCCCAGCCCCCAACCACATGGCATAGCCCTCCCCACCACACGGGCCCAGCCCTCCGCAACACACGGGCCCAGCCCCCAACCACACGGGCCCAGCTCTCTGCACCACGTGGGCCCAGCCCCCAACCACATGGGCCCAGCCCCCAACCACACGGGCCCAGCTCTCTGCACCACGTGGGCCCAGCCCCCAACCACATGGGCCCAGCCCCCAACCACATGGGCCCAGCCCTCCCCACCACATGGGCCCAGCCCCCCAACCACATGGGCCCAGCCCTCCCCACCACGTGGACCCAGCCCCCCAACCACACGGGCCCACCCTCCCCACCACATGGGCCCAGCCCCCCACCACACGGGCCCAGCCCCCCACCACACGGGCCCACCCTCCCCACCACATGGGCCCAGCCCCCCACCACACGGGCCCAGCCCCCAACCACATGGTCCCAGCCCCCAACCACACGGGCCCAGCCCTCCCCAACCACACGGGCCCAGCCCTCCCCACCACGCGGGCAGCAACAGGATAAAGCGGAGGGGGAGGAGGAGGAGGAAGGAAAGGAGGAGGAGGAGGAGGAGGGGAAGGGAGAGGAGGAAGAAGGAGAGGAGAAGGAGGATGAGGATGAGGAGGAGGAGGAGCTATCTGCCCAAGCAACAGCCCCACAATCCTTAGCACTGTCCTTACTACCACCACCCATCGCCTCCCTTCACTCCAGCCTCATGGCTCTTGCCCTCACAACACTACAAAGATCAACAGTAAATCCAGTGCACAAAACTAATTTACAAAACAAATATTCTCAATGTCATGTCAGCGTTTACAAAAAAACTCATGAATCCCTCTTGTGCGAGCCCCTGCCTGTCCTGTGAGCTCCTTTCCCTATCCTCGTGCTCTTACGCTGTGTCTCCCCAGTGACTACAGCTTGGGAGGTGGGAGGCTGCTGAGCTTCCATTGAAGACCCTTCAAATGGCCATGATGGGCGACGATGAGCAGTTCTGGGTCTTGAAGGCCTGGCTACAAACAGCAGCCTCTTGGGGTGGACCGGGACAGTCTGGCCTAGCTGGCTGTGTGGCACTAACAAGGGCACTAGCGGAGTGGGTGCTGGGGGAGCAGGTGCCTGTCCCATGGAGCCAAAGCCACTCTCCTGGGCCTCAGCTGTCCTGAGGCTCTGTGCGAGGACCAAGTGCGGGACTGAGGTGACACTCAGGAAGCTCCTGCCAACACTGGCCCCCAAAGCCAAGGTGGCACCGTCTGAGCTTCCATGGCTGCAGTAATTGCTGCGATAGAAGCTGCCAGTTTTGTCAGGAGAGACTCCATGATGGAGCTGACCACTTGCTCCATTGGTCTCCATGCTCTGCGCAAAGCCTTGCCCATAGTGGGAGCTGGACTCCTCCGTACTCCGCAACATTGTGCACAAGCTCGCTGGCAGGCTGCCCAGAGACCCAACATTTCCCGGTGTTTGCCCATCAGCCTCCTTCAGTAACCTGGGCCCCCAAAGTCAGATCATTAGTCCTCTGCAGCAGAGCCAGTGTGTGACTTCGCTGTTCAACGAGCTGACGCCTGTGGCATCCTATCCCCCTGCCTCAGCTCCAGCATACCTGTGCCCGGTGAGACACCACATGAAGACCCCTGCTCCGTAACCGGGGGGTCTGTATCTGAGCTGGTGAGGATGAGATCGAGGGATGGTGCATCTTCTGGAAGGCTGGGCTCCTCTTCCTTTGGCTGATGGGCGTCGCCATTCTCAGCCGCTGAAATAAAAGCGAGGGCCCCGGGTTTGCCTGTGTTTTTTTTTTATTCATTCATGTGGGCGTCGCTGGCAAGGCCGGCATTTATTGCTCATCCCTAATTGCCCTTGAGAAGGTGGTGGTGAGCCGCCTTCTTGAACCGCTGCAGTCCGTGTGGTGAAGGTGCTCCCACAGTGCTGTTAGGGAGGGAGTTCCAGGATTTTGACCCAGCGACCATGAAGGAACGACGATATACTTCCAAGTCAGGATGGTGTGTGACTTGGAGGGGAACTTGGAGGTGGTGGTGTTCCCATGCGCCTGCTGCCCTTGTCCTTCTAGGTGGAAGAGATCGCGGGTTTCGGAGGTGCTGTCGAAGAAGCCTTGACGAGTTGCTGCAGTGCATCTTGTAGACGGTACACACTGCAGCCACGGTGCGCCGGTGGTGGAGGGAGTGAATATCTAAGGTGGTGGATGGGGAGCCAATTAAGCGGGCTGCTTTGTCCTGGATGGTGTCAAGCTTCTTGAGTGTTGTTGGAGCTGCACTCATTCAGGCAAGTGGAGAGTATTCCATCACACTCCTTAGTTGTACCTTGTAGATGGTGGAAAGGCTTTGGGGAGTCAGGAGGTGAGACACTCGCTGCAGAATACCTAGCCTCTGACCTACTCTTGTTGCCACAGTATTTATGTGGCTGGTCCAGTTAAGTTTCTGGTCAATGGTGACCCCCAGGATGTTGATGGTGGGGGATTCGGCGATGGTAATGCCGTTGAGTGTCTCGCTTGTTGGAGATAGTCATTGCCTGGCACTTCTGTTGCGCGAATGTTACCTGTCACTTATCAGCCCAACTTACCTGCCACTTATCGGCGCGGAAGTACCGCCCCGGCCGCTAAATTCGGCTTACCACCCCGCACAGGAAGTGGAGCGCAATGTCGGGCGCTCCACTTCCTGGTGGGGCGGTAACCGAGGCGATATCAGGATGTGATTGGCAGCGCTCGGCGGTGGCTCCGCAGAGTGCTGCCGCATTTCAAAACCCTCCCCTTCAATTAAAGGGGAGGTCACTGCGCACTCTGCAGGGCCTCCGATGGCCCACACTAGGCCACCAGGGCGGCGTGGTGCCATGGCTGCAGCCTGGCGCCGAGACGCGGTGCCGGGCTGGGCAATGGCGGCCAGGACCACGCCACAGAACACCACAGAGGGCCGACCTGGAGGTCGGCCAAAAAAAGAAAATAGCAGTGCTGGTCATAGCCACACCTCCCCTTTAAATACCGCTCCATGAGTGGAGTTCAGCCTGGCTCGTGACCCGTGAGGCTGGCGCTGACACCGCCCGCGGCAGCCTCATGGCGCTCAGTTGAATTTCTGACGCGGGGCAGTAAGGGGATGCGGCGGGGCGATAAGGTGTCGCCGCGCACAGCGATGACAGAGGTGCTAACGGCAGACGCAAAGGAGACGAATTTCTAGCCCATTATCTCTAAGGTAGATCCGAGTAATTGGGCTACACCCATTGTTGTACCTAAGTCAGATGGTAAAATAAGGTTGTGTGGTGATTATAAGGTAACCGTAAACCAGGTTCGAGAGTGTAATCTACCCAATACGTTGCCAAATGTGGAAGATTCGTTCACAACGCTGACAGGTGGCCAGATCTTTTCGAAGTTAGATCGAACAAACGCCTACCTACAACGTGAGTTAGATGAAGAGTCCAAGTCATGCTTGACTATAAATACTCACCGAGGCCTATATCATTTCAATAGGCTACTATTTGGAGTGCCTTCTGCCTCCGACATATTCCATGGGGTGATGAACAAAAATTTTGCAAGGGATTGAAGGGGTACTGGACGCAGAGGGGGAACGGCTCATCGCTGAAATGAACACCCAGGCGGTGGACATGCACACTCAGCTCATGGGTGCAGTGGGAAGGGTGCCCGAATGCATTGATGCACTGGCAAGGAGTGTGGAGCACTACGCTGTAGCACAGGCGGACGCCACGCAACTGCTTAGTGCTGCAATTCAGTCACTGGCTGCCGTGATCCCATCTCAGACTGCTCTCATGCAGACTCAGATTGAGGCCACGCAAGCACTGACTGCTGCCATTGTCGCTGGTTCGGACACATTGCCCCGGGGCTCTCACCGCGCCGCAGCAGGCCAGCAATCTGTGCTCCAGCAGATTGCTCTGTATGCTGATGTGCTGCCCCGTGGGAGTGCCAGTGTGTCGGTCGAGCAGAGAGTTGCTGTCCTCTCTCAAGAAGACAGCATTCCTGCTGCCACCACTGTCACTTCTCCACTGCACTTGCCACCGCCTGTAGCCCAGACTGCTGCCGCCCATGCAGAGTTGGTGCAGTCTGCAGCCGGGCCCTCCAGGCCCAGAGCTGGTCGAGGCTGTCCTTCAAGGGCATCTGTAGTCTCAGGTTCTGACAATCAGCAGCCTTCCACCAGCTTTGCTGCAGCCACTGGGGCCCCATTACGGAGGAGCAGTAGAGTGGGAAGGGGGGAAGTACGCAAGGGAAGGAGATCACCCTCGAAGGGCAAAAAGTAGGAGGTGTGACGAAATGTCGGTCAATTTTTTATTAAAGGCTGAGGTTCGTGTTCAAACTTTTGTTTAGTGTTTTGGACATTATCTCCAGGTTGTGAGAACCAGTTATGTTAATGAATGACTTTTTGTGTTTGTTTCTATTAGTTTGTCATGAAGAAATGACACACACAGAGTTTGTAAAATAAATAAGTTTTTGTATTCAAAATGTACAGGTTTGGTCTTTGGTATCATTGCTGCCTTGGCCGGCTTAGGGGTTGCGGGTTGGTTTCATTCATGTTGTTCTCCATGCCAGAAGCCATTTCCTCAGTAGGGGCATAGAAGCGGCTTGCTATCAGCTGTTGACGGACAGCCCTTGCAGTTTCAACATTGTGGGCCTCCCTCCCGCCTTGGCGCTGCTGATGATCATCCTCCTCCTCTTCCTCCTCCTCTTCCTCCTCCTCCTCCGGTGGTGCTCCAAGGCCTGGTGGCATTGGCTGGGTCCTGAGGATTGCCAGGTTATGCAGAATGCAGCACACAACTATGAAGAGGGAGACTCGCGAGTACTGCAGGGCTCCTCCTGAGTGGTCCAGACAGCGGAACCGTTGCTTGACGACGGCGATCAGTCTGCTCAACGATGTTCCTGGTGGCGAAATGGCTCTCGTTGTACCGCAGCTTAGCAGGGGTGTTGGGGTTACGGAGCGGTGTCATCAGCCAGGTGCACAGTGGATAACCCTTGTCCCCGAGGAGCCAACTACTTGGCTGATGCGGTGCCAGGAAATGTTCTGGCACAGCAGTCTGGCGCAGGATGAATGCATCGTGGCTGCTGCCAGGATAGTGGGCATTGACGGCGAGTATCAGCTGTCTGTGGTCACACACCAACTGACGTTTAAGGAGTGGAACCCCTTGCAGTTGCGGAAATCCTCTGCATTCTCATGCGGTGCCCGCAATGCCACATGTGTGCAGTCAATGGCGCCCTGCACCATGGGGAAGCCCGCTATCCTCGCAAAGCCCAATGCGCGTTCATGCTGTTTGGCCCGGGTCATCGGGAAAGAGATGTACTGGCGTCTCCTTTTATAGAGGGCATTTGTGACCTCCCGGATACAGCAATGGACAGCGAACTGGGAGATATTGGCTATGTCCCCAGTAGCTGCTTGAAAGGAGCCGGTGGCATAAAAGTTCAGAGCCACTGTGACCTTCATTGCCACCGACAGAGACGTCCTGGACCTCAGTAGAGGCTGCAGATCTGGTTGCAGCAGGTGGCAGAGCTCAGTGACCACCTCCTTGCTGAAGCGCAGCCTGCGCAAACACTGCTCCTCAGACAAATTAATGTATGAGAATTGTTGCCGAAATACCCTGGGAGGGTAAGATCTCCTGTACAGAGGCCTGTTGGCCTTCCTCCGTCTGGCCATGATTGCCACTCTCTCTCTGTGTCTATGTTGCCTCCAATGCTGCAGGCGCAGGACGACGCCCCGAATCAGTGCAGTCCCCAAAGTCTCTTGGTAATCAAAGTAATGAAGTTTGACATGAATCTTGACATTCATATATGAAGTAATACTGGGCGGCCTGCTGGTGGCGCTGTCCAGGGAGAGTATAAATACTCGGGCATGGGCCCAGCTTGCTCAGGACATTCCTCAACAAGAACGAGTAAAGGACACAACTAGATCTCCATGTTGTAAAACAGTTGATTAAAGCTTTGTTTAATGCTTAGACCAAGTGCCTAGTAGTTTTCTTACGTCAATTTAATCAACTGGACCTGCTCCACGCTCTGAGTAGTTTTGGGAACAGACGGCTATGACTCAAACGGTAGAAGGGAACCAGATATAGTAATCAATCCATCATGGAGAAACTACTCCAACCCGCCCATCTTGACCTGGACCCGAATTCACCTACAACTGCTAAGGTGTGGAAACACTGGTATCGTACCTTCAGCAACTTCCTCAGGGTGTGTGGTGAGAATGTTCCTGATAAGTTAGAGATACTTGCCAATTATGTATCCCCTTATGTGTTTGACTATATTGAAGACTGTGTAAACTATGACTCCGCTATCCGAATACTACAGCAACTATATGTTAAGGCCCCAAACGAAATTTTTGCTCGGCATCTACTGGCCACAACTCGACAACAACTCGGGGTATCACTTGACGAATTCCTTCAAAAGCTTCGCAGGCTCAGCAAAGATTGTAATCTCAAGGCTGTCTCAGCTGAGCAGTACCAGGAGGAGTTAGTTCGTGATTCTTTTATTAATGGAATTGCGTCTCCCTTCATACGCCAGCGTCTGCTGGAGAATAAAACCCTCGAGTTACAAGCTGCCTATGACCAGGCATATTCTCTGGACTTGGCAAAAAAAATGCAGATGCCTATCTTTTACCACGTGCATGGACTGCTGCTATCACTTTTAGTGACTCCTCCGATAAGCCTCAGGCGGAAGCCCTCACTGATGACGACTCTATCCTAGCTGATGACGACCCTACCCTAGCGGCATCTTGGCAATCTAAAAGGAAGTGTTCCTTCTGTGGAGGTGCATTTCATAATAGGAAATTTTGTCCTGCTCGTAATGCAACCTGCAATGATTGCAGTAAGAAAGGCCACTTCTTGAAAGTATGTCAGTCAAGAGCCTCTTCTAGGGTTACAGCTGTCATCTATAAAACTGCTCCTCCCCCAAGAGCCACTACTAATGTTACAGCTGTCAAGGATAAAACTGCCCCTCCTCCCATCAAAGCTGTTTTTCCCCAAAGTCTGTCCCATGCAGCCATGAAGGTTTCGGTAAATGGACACATTTTGAGTGCATTAATCGACTCATGCAGCTCTGACAGTTTCATCAGTGAGCAGGCTGTCAGTAAGTTAAAACTGCGTATTTACCCCTCGGACAGGGAAATTGCAATGGCTCTGACGACACTGATCACCAACTTTTCCGGCTTTTGTCTTGTCGACCTTCTTCTCAATGGCCGCACTTATTTCTCTACCCAGCTCGGGGTGCTCAAAAACATATGCAGTGATGTGCTCCTGGGACAGAATTTCCAGAAACAACACAAAAGACTCACTTTCGAGTTTGGAGGATCAAAGCCGGAGCTTACTATTTCCAAAGTACCGTTTTGTGCACTTTCGGCGGCTTCGCTCGACGAGCCCTCCTTGTTTGCCAATCTTTCCCCCCGATGTTAGCCCATAGCCACTAAATCACAACGTTTCAGCCAAGATGACCTATCCTTTATCGAGGCAGAGATCTCTCACCTTCTAGCTGAAGGTATCATTGAGCCATGTTCATCTTCCTGGCGGGCTCAAGTCGTTGTTGTTAAAAATCCTCTGAAGCAACACAAGAAACGTCTTTGCATCGATTACTCGCAAACTATTAACCAGTGTACCGACCTGGATGCCTACCCACTACCAGGCATCGATGACATGGTCAATAACCTTGCTAACTACAAGGTATTTTCAACTTTTGACTTAAAGAGCGCATACCATCAAGTACCGTTAAAGGACTCTGACAAAAAGTATACGGCTTTTGAGGCCAATGGTCGGCTTTACCAGTTTCGTCGCCTTCCATTTGGGGTCACCAATGGGGTGGCCGTCTTTCAACGGGCAATGGATAGTCAAACAGGAGAACTTAACGGACACTTTTCCATATCTGGATAATATCACCATTGCTGGTCATGACCAGAAGGAGCATGATGCCAACCTCTAGAAATTTCTTGACGTTCTCCGTCGTCGCAACTTAACCTTAAATGAGTCCAAATCTGTGAAATCAGTACCATCAGTCAACATCCTTGGCTACTGGGTGGGCAATGCTGTCATCAAACCGGATCCGGAGCGACTTCGTCCGCTTCAGGAGCTCCCTCCTCCTACGAATCTCAGCTCTCTTCGTCGGGCCCTTGGCATGTTCGCCTATTATGTGAAGTGGATACCTCACTTTTCTGACAAGATCCAGCCCCTGCTTCACGCGAAGTCAATTCCGTTGGAGGCGAGGGCTATTTCAGCTTTCGACGTCCTCAAGCAACAACTGGAAAAAGCCACGCTTCATTCCATTGATGAAAATCTCCCTTTCATGATCGAGAGCGATGCATTGGAGGTGGCGATCTTGTCTACCTTGAATCAAGGCGGTCGACCCGTTGCATTTCTGTCTAGAACTTTGCAGGGTAGGAAGCTCCATTATCCTCCTGTCGAGAGGAGGCTACGGCTATCATCGAAGCAGTACGTAAATGGAGTCATTTTCTCGCTCGTCGCCATTTCACGCTCATAACCGATCAGCGCTCGGTGGCCTTTATGCTGGATAACCGGAAACGCACTAAAATCAAGAATAACAAAATACAGCTCTGGAGGATGGAATTGGCCACCTTTGGCTATACCATACAATATCAACCCGGCAAGGAGAATGTGGCCCAGGATACCCGCACGCGTGCAATTCTGCTCTTCCATGTCAACTTCGACTCTTGCGGATCTTCATACTGACTTATGCCATCCTGGCGTTACCCTTATGTTGCACTTTGTGTGATCTAAAAATCTCCCATTTTCTACAGAAGACGTGAAAAGAACATGCTCCACTTGTAGAATTTGCGCGGAATTAAAACCGCAATTCTTCTGTCCGTTGGATGGCTCAATCATACACGCTACACAGCCTATGCAGCGACTCAGCATTGACTTTAAAGAGCCATTGCCTTCCTCAGCGCGAAACACCTACTTGCTTACTATGGCGGGCGAATATTCACGCTTTCCCTTTGCTTTCCCCTGTCCCAATATGTTTACTTCCACAGTGATCAAATGCCTCGATCAGGTCTTTTCCCTTTGCGGTACGGCCAATTTCATCCACTCTGATCGGGGTCCCTCCTTCATGTCAAGCGAACTGAAAAGTTATCTTTCCCAATGGGGAATCGCCACAAGTAAAACGACACCATATCATCCTATTGGAAACGGACAGGTTGAGAGATACAATGCTATCATTTGGAACGCTGTTCATCTTACACTGAGGTCACGCAATCTACCAGACCAGCAGTGGGAAACTATGCTCACTGACGCGTTGCATTCCATCAGGTCTCTTCTTTCTACATCCACCAATGTTACTCCTCACGAACGATTCTTCGGGTTCCAGCATCGCTCCACTCATGGGACATCCCTACCATCATGGTTGACAGCTCCTGGCTCCGTGCTGCTCCGAAGATTCGTCCGATCCTCCAAGAGTGATCCCCTTGTCGACGAGGTGGAACTAACGGATGTCAATCCTACATATGTGTACGTGCGGTACCCTGATGGCTGGGAGTCCACAGTTTCACTTCGGGATCTGGCTCCCTGCCCAAGCGGTCCCACGGACCCAATCGATAGAGAGATCCGTATTAACGACGCCGATTCTCCGAGGATGACGCCCTACCCAGGACATCAAGGGATCTGCCAGCTACTCCGCTGGATCAACCCGGGGAACAGAGCACTCCCCGCGGGATGGCTACCCGAAGCCAGGACGCCGGTCAATCACCGGCTACTGAGCAGGATGAAGCCAGCTCTGCGCCTGTGGGGGCCCGCACCCGGAGTCACGATCTCCCCAGTCCCCCTCAGGTCGATCGAGGCGACACGGACTCTGCCAGCCCGCCGATACGAACCAAGCGACCCAGGGACCAAAACACGGTCCGAGGAGATGTGCCTTCCGGCCTCCAACGGAAATCCAAATGACTGCGTCTATTCTTAATCCGGCTAATTCGGTAGAAGGAAGCCGCCGGACTTCCAATCTTTCAGGTGGGAAGAATGACATGAATCTTAACATTCATGTATGAAGTAATACTGGGCGGCCTGCTGGTGGCGCTGTCCAGGGAGTGTATAAATACTCGGGCATGGGCCCAGCTTGCTTAGGACATTCCTCAACAGGAACTAGTGAAGGACACAACTAGATCTCCATGTTGAAAAACAGTTGATTAAAGCTTTGTTTAACACTTAGACCAAGTGCCTAGTAGTTTTCTTACGTCAAAGGTCAAATCTAAAAGTACCTGCAAAGTGATGCTCAGTAGCCAAAACTACTTCACACAGCGTTGACTCTATGCAGAAGTCTCTCCTTGTCTCTCTCAGAATCTCTCTCTCTGTCAGAATGAGTGGTGCAAAAATGTCTACCACAGAAAAAGCCAGGAAGAGGCTGCCTTTAAATAGCGCTCCCCCAGCCCCACACCGACTGGGAAACGTTCCAGTCTCCCTGTTGTTGCTTGCGCCAGGCGGAAAGGAGTGGGGCGCCTCTCAATATCCGGTCCGGGGCACCACAAGGGCGTTGCATGCTCGACTAACCTCAAGATCTGCGGGCGCAGGAGATCGGGGTGGTATTGTTTCGTGCCGCCACAAAATGTCTGGTCAATTTTGCGAGCGGCGCAGACATCGCCGTGTCCGGGCGCTAGTTGCTTTGCGCCTCATTAGCGCCCTCTTAAGGCACTACCGGGAGGCGCAAACCAACCAAATTTTTCCCCCATAGAGTTATACAGCACAGAAAGAGGCCCTTCGGCCCATCATGTCCGCACCGGCCATCAAACCCTATCTATTCTAATCTCATTTTCCAGCACTTGGTCCGTAGCCTTGTATGCAATGGCATTTCAAGTGCTCATCTAAATGCTTCTTGAATGTTGTGAGGGTTCCTGCCTCGACCACCCTTTCAAGCAGTGAGTTCCAGATTCCAACCACCCTCTGGGTGGAAAAAGTTTTTCCTCAAATCACCTCTAAACCTCCTGCCCCTTACCTTGAAACTATGCCCCCTGGTTATTGACCCCTCTACTAAGGGGAAAAGTTCCTTTCTATCTACCCTATCTATGCCCCTCATAATTTTCTACACCTCAATCAGGTCCCCCCTCAGCCTTCTCTGCTCTAAGGAAAACAACCCCAGCCTGTCCAGTCTCTCTTCATAGCTGAAGCACTCCAGCCCAGGTAACATCCTGGTGAATCTCCTCTGCATCCTCTCCAATGCAATCACATCCTTCCTATAGTGTGGCGACCAGACTGCACACAGTATTCCAGCTGTGGCCTGACTACCATTTTGTACAGCAGCCATCATAACCTCCCTGCTCTTATATTCTATGCCTCGGCTAATGAAGGCAAGTATCCCATATGCCTTTTTAACCACCTTATCTACCTGTCCTACTGCCTTCAGGGATCTATGTACATGCACACCAAGGTCGCTCTGATCCTCTGTCCTTCCTAGGGTCCTACCATTCATTGTGTATTCCCTTGCCTTGTTAGTCCTCCCAAAATGCATCACCTCACACTTTTCAGGGTTAAATTCCATTTGCCACTGTTCTGCCCATCCTGTCTATATCATCCTGTAGCCTGAGGCTTCCCTCCTTGCTATTTACCACTCCACCAATTTTCGTGTCATCTGCGAACTTACTGATCATACCTCCTACATTCATATCTAAATCATTAATGTACAGTACAAACAGCAAAGGACCCAGCACCGATCCCTGCGGTACACCACTGGACACAGGCTTCCAGTCACAAAAACAACCTTCGACCATTACCCTCTGCCTCCTGCCACGAAGCCAATTTTGGATCTAATGTGCCAAATTGCCCTGGATCCCATGGGCTCTTACCTTCTTGACCAGTCTTCCATGTGGGACTTTGTCAAAAGCCTCACTGAAGTCCAGATAGACTACATCAACTGCACTACCCTCATCCACTCACCCAGTCACCCACTCTCAAAATTCAATCAAATTGGTCAGACATGATCTCTCCCTGACAAAGCCATGCTGACTATCCCTGATTAATCCCTGCCTCTCCAAGTGGAGACTAATTCTGACCCTCAGAATATTTTCCAATAATTTCCCTACCACTAATGTTAGGCTCGCTGGCCTGTACTTCCCTGGTTTATCCCTACTACCCTTCTTGAACAATGGTACTACGTTAGCTGTTCTCCAGTCCTCTGGCTCCTCCCCTGTGGCCAGAGAGGTTCTGAAAATTTATGTCAGAGCCCCTGCAATCTCCTCCCTTGCCTCACACAGCAGCCTGGGATACATCCCGTCAGGGCTTGGGTTTTATCCACTTTTAAGCCCGTTAAAACCGCTAGTACCTCCTCCCTCTCAATACTAATTTGTTCAAGTATAACACAATCCCCCTGCTTGATTTCTATGCCTACATCTCCCTTCTCCATAGTGAACACAGATGCAAAATATTCATTTAAAACATCACCTACATCTTCCGGCTCTACACAGATTGCCACTTTGGTCCCTAATGGGCCCTGCTCTTTCCCTGGTTATCCTCTTACCTTTAATATACTTATAAAACACCTTGGGATTTTCCTTTATTTTGCCCGCCAGTGTTTTTTCATGCCCCCTCTTCGCTCTCCTAATTTCTTTTTTAAGTACCCCCCTGCACTTTCTATACTCCTCTAGGGCTTCCACTGTTTTTAGTCCTTTGTATCTGCCAAAAGCCTCCCTTTTTTTCCAAATCCATTCTTGTATATCCCTTGACATCCAGGGTTCCCTGGGCTTGTTGGTCCCACCCTTGACCTTTACGGGAACATGTTGGCGTTGTAATCTCTCTATTTCCTTTCTGAAAGACTCCCACTGCTCTGAAGTGGATTTTCCTACAAGTAACTGATCCCAGTCCACTTTGGCCAGATCCTGCCTTATCATATTAAAATCGGCCTTCCCCCAATTTAGAACCTTTATTTCCAGTCCATCTTTGTCGTTTTCCATGACTACCTTAAATCTCACCGAATTATGGTCACTGTCACCAAAATGCTCTCCTACTGACACTTCTACCACTTGCCCGGCTACATTCCCTAGAATTAGGTCGAGTACCGCCCCCTCTCTTGTAGGACTTTCTACATGCTGGCTCAAAAAGCTCTCCTGGATGCACTTTAAGAATTCTGCACCCTCTAAGCCTTTCACACTCTGACTATCCCAGTTAATATTGGGGAAGTTGAAATCCCCTACTATTATTACCCTATTATTTCTACACTTCTCTGAGATTTGCCTACATATTTGTTCCTCTATCTCCCCCTGACTGTTTGGGAGCCTATAGTGCACACCCAGCAAAGTGCTTGCCCCCTTTTTGTTTTTAAGTTCTACCCATATGGCCTCATTAGTGGAACCTGCTAAGATATCATCCCTCCTTACAGCAGTAATTGACTCCTTGATTAATATTGCGACACCCGCTCCTCTTTTGCACCCCCCTCTGTCTCGCCTGAAGATTCTATACCCCAGAATATTGAGCTGCCAGTCCTGCCCCTCCCTCAACCATGTCTCTGTGATAGCAACAATATCATACTCCCACGTGTTCATCAACACCTTCAATTCATCTGCCTTACTCACAAGACTCCTTGCATTAAAATAAATGCCATCCAGCCTTGCCATACTCCCTTGTGCCGTTACATATTTGCTCTGCCTTCCAGGCTGACTTGTTTTTTCCTCTATATTTGGCTGTGCATCACCCCCTACTATAGCTCCACTCCGTATCCCATCCCCCTGCCAAGTTAGTTTAAACCCCCCCCAACAGTACTAGCAAACCTCCCCGCAAGGATGTTGGTCCCGTTCCGGTTCAGGTGCAACCCGTCCAACTTGTACAGGTCCCACCTTCCCCAGAAGCAGACCCAGTGATCCAGGAAACTAAACCCCTCTTTCCTGCACCAACTCTTTAGCCACGCATTCATCTGCTCTATCCTCCTATTCCTATACTTACCAGCACGTGGTACCGGGATTAATCCAGAGATTCCAACCTTTGAGGTCCTGCTTTTTAATCTGCTACCTAGCTCCCTAAATTCTTGTTGCAGGACCTCATCCCTCTTTCTACCCATGTCGTTGGTACCAATGTGAACCACGACCTCTGACTGTTCGCCCTCCCCCTTCAGAATGCCCTGCAGCCGTTCAGTGACATCCTTGACCCTGGCACCAGGGAGGCAACATACCATCCTGGAGTCACGTCTGCGGCCACAGAAACGTCTATCTGTTCCCCTTACGATAGAATCCCCTATCACTATTGCTCTCCTACTCTTTTTCCTCCCCTCCTATGCAGCTGAGCCACTCGTAGTGCCACGGACTTGGTTCTTGCAGCATTCCCCTGAGAAACCATCGCCCCCATCAGTATCCAAAACGGAAAATCTGTTGGAGAGGAGATGGACCCAGGGAACTTCTGCACTACCTTCCTAATTCTTTTACTCTGTCTGGTGGTCACCCATTCCCTGTCTGCCTGTGCACTCTTTACCTGCGGTGTGACCACCTCGTTAAACGTGCTATCCATGGATGCTCCACAGTGACTCCAGCCGCAGCTCCAGCTCTGTAAA
Source organism: Squalus acanthias (assembly GCA_030390025.1). NCBI lineage: Eukaryota > Metazoa > Chordata > Chondrichthyes > Squaliformes > Squalidae > Squalus > Squalus acanthias. The sequence continues at coordinate 195,268 of JASTWF010000268.1, read as the reverse complement.
ACGCGAATTTCGAGTAGCTGCAGCTGGAGACACTTCCTGCACATGTGTTCGCCCTGGACACCAAAAGTGTCCCTGACTTCCCACATAGCACAGGAGGAGCACTCCACACTGCCGAGCTGCCCTGCCATGTCCTACTCTTAATTTACTCCCTTTACTTCCTTTAAATTAAAGAATATTAAATACACTAGGGACCTTACTTCCCTTTAAACACTACTTACTCTAAACTAGAGACCTTACTTTGACTTTAACAACTGGACTGTAGAAATACTCACCAGGTCCTACTTACCAATCAGCTCCTTGCCTGGTTGTGACGTCACTTTAGCGGTTTCGCAGTTGTTGTTGTTTGACTGCTCCCACTCTCGGACTCTTTCCTTGGTGTAAAGTAAGAACCAATTTCTACAGGGTTAAAAGTTAGGAAAAACAAATGCGAAGCAAGGGAGCTCCTCCTTCCACTCCTCACCTGACTCACCCAACTTGTAGCACTCTGTTTAAACCGCACTCACTGATATACCCCACACCCTCACTGTAACACTCTAAAATACCCCGCACCCCTCACTGTTACATTCTGATATATCTCACACCCCTCACTGTAACATTCTGATATATCTCACACCCCTCACTGTAACACTCTGATATAGACAAACTGCTCACTGTAACATTCTGTTATATCCAACACCCTTCATTGTAACACTGATAGACATCACATCCCTCACTGTAACAGTCTCATATATCCCACACCCCTCACTGTAACACTCTGATATACCCCACACCCCTCACTGTAACAGTCTCATATATCCCACACCCCTCACTGTAACACTCTGATGTACCCCACACCCCTCACTGTAACACACTCTGATATACCCCACACCCCTCACTGTAACACTCTGATATACCCCACACCCCTCACTGTAACACGCTGCTGTACCCCACACCCCTCAATTTAACCTTCTGATATACCCCACACCCCTCACTGTAACACTCTGATATACCCCACAACCCTTACTATAACACTCTGATATACCCCACACCCATCACTGTAAAACCCTGATATACCCCACAACCCTCAATGCAACACTCTGATATACCCGGCACCTCTCACTGTAACACTCTGAAATATCCCACACCCTTCACTGTAACACTCTGATATACCCCACACCCCTCACTGTAACACTCTCATATATCCCACACCCCTCACTGTAACACTCTGATATAGCCAACTGCCCTCACAGTAACACTCTGATATACCCCACACCCCTCACTGTAACACTCTGATATACCCCACACCCCTCACTTTAAGACTCTGATATACAGCACGCCCCTAATTGTAACACTCTGATATACCGCACAGCCCTCACTGTAACACTCTGATATAACCCAAACCCCTCACTGTAACACTGATATACCTCACATCTTCAATCTAACACACTGATATACCCCACACCCCTTCACTATAACACTGATATAACCCACACCCCTCACTGTAACACTCTGATATACTACACACCCCTCACTGTAACACTCTGATATACCCAACACATATCTCTGTAACACTCTGATATACCCCAAACCCCTCACTGTAACACTCTGATATACCACACACCCCTCACTTTAAGACTCTGATACAGAGCACGCCCCTAATTGTAACACTCGCATATATCCCGCACCCCTCACTGTAACACTCTGATATACACCACACCCCTCACTGTAACACTCTGATATAAAGCACGCCCCTAACTATAACACTCGGATATACCTCACACCTCTCACTGTAACACTAATATGCCCCACACCCCTTACTGTAACATTCTGATATACCCCACACCTCTCACTGTAACACTCAGATACACCTCAAATCCCTCACTGTATCACACTGATATACCCCACACCCCTCACTGTAACAATCTGATATACACCACACAGTCACTATAACACGCTCATATACCCCACAGCTCTCACTGTAACACTCAGATACACCCCACATCCCTCACTGTATCACACTCTGATATACCCCACACCCCTCAGAGTAACACTCTGATATACCCCACACACCTCAGTGTAACACTGATATACCCCACACACCTCAGTGTAACACTCTGATATACCCCACACCCCTCAGAGTAACACTCTTATATAACCCACACCCCTCACTGTAACACTCTGATATACCCCACACCCCTCACTGTAACACTCTGATATACCCCACACCCCTCACTGTAACACTGATATACCCCACACTGATCACCGTAACAGTCTGATATACCCCACACCCCTTCACTATACCACTGATATACCCCACAACCCTCAATGCAACACTCTGATATACCCGGCACCTCTCACTGTAACACTCTGAAATATCCCACACCCCTCACTGTAACACTCTGATATACCCCACACCCCTCACTGTAACACTCTGATATACCCCACACCCTCACTGTAACACTCGAAC
>JASTWF010000268.1:122940-192770 GCA_030390025.1 Squalus acanthias | reverse complement strand
CCCACAACATTCACAGTAAAACTCTGATATACCCCACACCCCTCACTGTAACACTCTGATATACCCCACACCCCTCACTGTAACACTCTGATATATCCCACACACCTCACTGTAACACTCTGATATACCCCACACCCCTCACTGTAACACTGATATACCCCACACCCCGCACTGTAACACTGCTATACCCCACACCCCTCACTGTAACACACTGATATACCCCACACCCCTCACTATAACACACTGATATACCCCACACCCCGCACTGTAACACTGATATAACCCGCACCCCTCACTGTAACACTGATATACCCCACACCCCTCACTCTAACACTCTGATATACCCCACAGCCCTCACTGTAACACTGATATACCCCACACCCCTCACTGTAACACACTGATATAAACCACATCCCTCACTGCAACACTCTGATATACCCCAAACCTCTCACTGTAACACTCTGACATACCTCACACCCCTCACTGTAACACACTGATATATCCCACACCCCTCACTGTAACACTCTGATATACCCCACACCCCTCACTGTAACACTGATATAACCCGCACCCCTCACTGTAACACTGATATACCCCGCCCCCCTCACTCTAACACTCTGATATACCCCACAGCCCTCACTGTAACACTGATATACCCCTCACCCCTCACTGTAACACACTGATATACCCCACACCCGTCACTGCAACACTTTGATATATCCCACAACCCTCACTGTAACACTCTGATATACCCCACACCCCTCACTGTAACACACTGATATAAACCACATCCCTCACTGCAACACTCTGATATACCCCAAACCTCTCACTGTAACACTCTGATATAACCCACACCTCTCACTGTAACACTCTGATATAACCCACACCTCTCACTGTAACACTCTGATATAACCCACACCTCTCACATAATACTCTAATAAACCCCACACCCCTCACTGCAACACTCTGATTTATCCCACACCCCTCACTGTAACACTCTGATATACCCCACACTGATAGAACATAGAACATAGAACAGTACAGCACAGTACAGGCCCTTCGTCCCTCAATGTTGTGCCGAGCATTGTCCGAAACCAAGATCAAGCTATCCCACTCCCTATCATTCTGGTGTGCTCCATGTGCTTTTCCAATAACCGCTTAAAAGTTCCTAAAGTGTCCGACTCCACTATCACAGCAGGCAGTCCATTCCACACCCCAACCACTCTCTGAGTAAAGAATCTACCTCGGACATCCCTTCTATATCTCCCCCCATGCACCTTATAGTTTTGCCCCCTTGTAACAGCTACATCCACCCGAGGAAATAGTCTCTGAACATCCACTCTATCTATCCCCCTCATCATCTTATAAACCTCTATTAAGTCGCCTCTCATCCTCCTCCGCTCTAAAGAGAAAAGCCCTAGCTCCCTCAATCTTTCCTCATAAGACCTCCCCCCCAAACCAGGCAGCATCCTGGTAAATCTCCTTTGCACTCTTTCCAATGATTCCACGTCCTTCCTATAGTGAGGTGACCAGAACTGCACACAATATTCCAAATGTGGTCTCACCAAGGTCCTGTACAGTTGCAGCATAACCTCACGGTTCTTAAACTCAAACCCCTTGTTAATAAACGCTAACACACTATAGGCCTTCTTTACTGCTCTATCCACTTGAGTGGCAACCTTCAGAGATCTGTGGATATGAACCCCCAGATCCCTCTGTTCCTCCACATTCCTCAGAACCCTGCCGTTGACCCTGTAATCCTTATTCAAATTTGCCCTACCAAAATGAATCACCTCGCACTTATCAGGGTTAAATTCCATCTGCCATTTTTCGGCCCAGCTCTGCATCTTATCAATGTCTCTTTGCAGCCTACAACAGCCCTCCACCTCATCCACTACTCCACCAATCTTGGTGTCATCAGCAAATTCACTGATCCATCCTTCAGTCCCCTCCTCCAAGTCATTGATAAAAATCACAAACAGCAGAGGACCCAGCACCGACCCCTGTGGCACACCGCTGGTAACTGGTCTCCAGTCCGAAAATTTTCCATCCACCACCACCCTCTGCCTTCTATGAGATAAAATTGAGAGGTCGCACAACACCAGGTTATAGTCCAACAGTTTTATTTGAAATCACAAGCTTTCGGAGCTATCGATCGCCCCTTCCTCAGGTGAAGTGAAGAAATACAGACACGACAAAGCATATATAGATAGAGAACAATGCATGTGTACCTTACAATTGCAGACAACTGAATTCAATCATCCTGACTGTTTATCTGCCGAGGTGTGATAAAGTTAATCAGGTCAGCCAGGAAGGTACCACATCAAAGACATAGCAAGATACAACTGAGACAATGAGGTGGAGTCGCAGGGGGTCTAACGTGTCAAAAGCTGCCGTCTGTATGTAAAACGATAAGCTGTAAAATTTTTACTTTTTTACTGGGAAAATTTTTACTTTTTTACTGGGAATCACATCTGTGAACAAGCCAACGACGACTCGAGTCCGGATCACGTCATGTATCGTGACATAAACCCAAGATCCCGGTTGAGACCGTCTTCATGAGTGCGGAACTTGGCTATCAGTTTCTGCTCGATGATTTTGCGCTGTCGTGTGCCAGTTACTTATCCAATCGGCCAAATTTCCCTCTATCCCACAACTCCTTACTTTCTTCATGAGCCGACCATGGGGAACCTTATCAAATGCCTTACTAAAATCCATGTATACGACATCAACTGCTCTACCTTCATCTACACACTTAGTTACCTCCTCAAAGAATTCAATCAAATTTGTTAGGCAAGACTTACCCTTCACGAATCCGTGTTGACTATCCCGGATTAAGTTGCATCTTTACAAATGGTCATAAATCCTATCCCTCAGGACCTTTTCCATTATCTTACCAACCACCGAAGTAAGACTAACTGGCCTATAATTACCAGGGTCATTCCTATTTCCTTTCTTGAAGAGAGGAACAACATTCGCCACTCTCCAGTCCTCTGGCACCATCCCCGTGGACAGTGAGGACCCAAAGATCAAAGCCAAAGGCTCTGCAATCTCCTCCCTTGCCTCCCAAAGAATCCTAGGATATATCCCATCTGGCCCAGGGGACTTATCAACCCTCAGGTTCTTCAAAATTGCTAAAACATCTTCCCTCAGAACATCTACCTCCTCCAGCTTATCCATCTTTATCACACTCTCATCCTCAAAAACATGGCCCCTCTCCTCGGTGAACACTGACGAAAAGTATTCATTCATCACCTCTCCTATCTCTTCTGACTCCATGCACAAGTTCCCACTACTGTCCTTGACCGGCCCTACCCTCACCCTGGTCATTCTTTTATTTCTCACATAAGAGTAAAAAGCCTTGGGGTTTTCCTTGATCCGACCCGCCAAGGACTTCTCATGCCCCCTCCTAGCTCTCCTAAGCTCTTTTTTTAGCTCATTCCTTGCTACCTTGTACCCCTCAATCGACCCAACTGAACCTTGTTTTCTCATCCTTACATACGCTTCCTTTTTCCTCTTGACTAGACATTCAACCTCTTTTGTGAACCATGGTTCTCTCACTCGGCCATTTCCTCCCTGCCTGACAGGGACATACCTATCAAGGAGACGCAGTAATTACTCCATGAAAAAGCTCCACTTTTCGTTTGTGCCTTTCCCTGATAGTTTCTGTTCCCATCTTATGCTCCCTAATTCTTGCCTAATCGCATCATAATTACCCCTCCCCCAATTATAAACCCTGCCCTGCCGTATGGCCCTATCCCTCTCCATTGCAATAGTGAAAGTCACCGAATTGTGGTCACTATCTCCAAAGTGCTCTCCCACATACAAATCAAGCACTTGGCCCAGTTCATTACCCAGTAGCAAATCCAATGTGGCCCCACCTCTTGTCGGCCTATCCACATATTGTGTCAGGAAACCCTCCTGCACACACTGTGCAAAAACTATCCCATCCGAACTGTTTGACCTATAAAGGTTCCAATCAATATTTGGAAAGTTGAAGTCACCCATGACAACTACTCTGTGACCTCCACACCTATTCATAATCTGCTTTGCAATTTCTTCCTCCACATCTCTATTACTATTTGGGGGCCTGTAGAAAACTCCTAACAACGTGACCGCTCCTTTCCTATTTCTAACTTCAGCCCATATTACCTCAGACGGCAGATCCCCCTCGAACTGCCTTTCTGCCGCTGTTAAACTATCCTTGATTAACAATGCTACTCCTCCACCTTTCTTACCACCTTCCCTACTCTTACTGAAACATCTATACCCCGGAACTTCCAACAACCATTCCTGTCCCTGTTCTAACCATGCCTCCGTAATGGCCACCACATCGTATTCCCAAGTACCAATCCACGCTCCAAGTTCTCCTACCTAATTCCGGATGCTCCTTGCATTGAAGTAGACACACTTCAAGCAACCTTCCTGTCTGCCGGTACATTCCCACACCCCTTCACTATAACACTGATATACCCCACACCCCTCTATGCAACACTCTGATATACCCCACACCTCTCACTGTAACACCCTGATACACCCCACACCCCTTACTGTAACACTCTGATATACCCCAAATCCCTCACTGTAACACTGATATACCCCACACCCCTCACTGTAACACTCTGATATACCCCACAACCCTCACAGTAAAACTATGATATACCCCACAAACCTCACTGTAACACTCTGATATACCCCACACCTCTCACTGTAACACCCTGATACACCCCACACCCCTTACTGTAACACTCTGATATACCCCACACCCCTCACTGTAACACTCTGATATACACCAAACCCCTGAATGTAACACTCTGATAGAGCCCACATCCCTCTCTGTAACACTCTAATATACCCCACACCACTCACTGTAACACTCTGATATACCCCACACCCCTCACTGTAACACTCTGATATACCCCACACCCCTCACTGTAATACTCTGGTATACCCCACACCCCTCACTGTAACACTCTGATATACCCCACACCCCTCACTGTAATACTCTGGTATACCCCACAGCCCTCTCTGAAACACTCTGATATACCCCACAGCCCTCTCTGAAACACTCTGATATACCCCACAGCCCTCTCTGAAACACTCTGATATAACCCACACCTCTCACTGTAACACTCTGATATACCCCACACCTCTCACTGTAACACTCTGATATATCCCACACTGATCACTGTAACAATCTGATATACCTCACATCTTCAATCTAACACACTGATATACCCCACACCCCTTCACTATAACACTGATATACCCCACACCCCTCTATGCAACACTCTGATATAACCCACACCCCTCACTGGAACACTCTGATATACCCCACACCCCTCACTGTAACACTCTTATATACCCCACAACCCTCACAGTAAAACTCTGATACACCCCACACCCCTCACTGTAGCACTCTGATATACCCCACACCCCTCCCTGTAACACTCTGATATAACCCACATTCCTCACTAAAACACTCTGATAGACCCCACACCCATGAATTTAACTCTGATAGAGCCCACATCCCTCTCTGTAACATTCTAATATACCCCACACCCCTCACTGTAACACTCTGATATACCCCACACCCCTCACTGTAACACTGATATACCCCACACCAGTCACTGTAACACTGATATACCCCACACCACTCACTTTAATATTCTGATATACCTCACATCATTCAATGTAACACTCTAATATACCCCACAGCCCTCACTGTAACATTGTGATATACCCCACACCACTCACTGTAACACTCTGATATATCCTGCACCCCTCACTGTAACACACTGTTACACCCAACACCCCTCACTGTTACACTCTGATATAGCCAAACTGCTCACTGTAACATTCTGTTATACCTCACACCCTTCACTGTAACACTCAGATATACATTCACATCCCTCACTGTAATACTCTGATATACCCCACACCCCTCACTGTAACACTCTGATATACCCCACACCCCTCACGGTGAGACTCTGATATACCCCACACCCCTCACTGTAACACTCTGATATACCCCACACCCCTCAATGTAACACTCTGATATACCCCACACCCCTCACTGTAACACTCTGATATACCCCACACCCCTCACTGTAACACTCTGATATACCCCACATCCCTCTCTGTAACACTCTGATATACCCGTACCCCTCACTGTAACACAATCTGATAAACCCCACACCTCTGACTGTAACACTCAGATATATCCTGCACCCCTCACTGTAACACTCTGATAGAACCCACATCCCTCTCTGTAACACTCTGATATACCCCGCACCCCTCACTGTAAAACAATCTGATATAGCTCACACCTCTCACTGTAACACTCTGATATACCCCAAATCCCTCACTGTAACACTGATATACCCCACACCCCTCACTGTAACACTCTGATATACCCCACAACCCTCACAGTAAAACTATGATATACCCCACAAACCTCACTGTAACACTCTGATATACCCCACACCTCTCACTGTAACACCCTGATACACCCCACACCCCTTACTGTAACACTCTGATATACCCCACACCCCTCACTGTAACACTCTGATATACCCCGCACCCCTCACTGTAAAACAATCTGATAGAGCTCACACCTCTCACTGTAAAACTCTGATCTACCCCATATCCCTCACTATATCGCACTGATATACCCCACACCCCTTAGTGTAACACTCTGATATACCCCACACCACTCAGAGTAACAATCTGATATACTCCACACACCTCACTGTAACACTCTGACATAACCCACACCCCTCACTGTAACACGCTCATATAACACACACCCCTCACTGTAACACTCGCATATACCCCACAACCCTCATTGCCACACTCTCATATACCCCACGCCCCTCAATGTAACACTCTGATATATCCAATACCCTTTACTAACACTGATATACCCCACACCCCTCACTTAAACACTCTGATATACCCCACAACCCTCACTGTAACACTCTAATATACCCCACACCACTCACTTTAACAATCTGATATACCTCACATCATTCAATGTAACACTCTAATATACCCCACAGCCCTCACTGTAACATTGTGATATACCCCACACCACTCACTGTAACACTCTGCTTTACACCACACCCACACTGTAACACTCTGATATATCCTGCACCCCTCACTGTAACAAACTGTTACACCCAACACCCATCACTGTTACACTCTGATATAGCCAAACTGCTCACTGTAACATTCTGTTATACCTCACATCCCTCACTGTAATACTCTGATATACCCCACACCCCTCACTGTAACACTCTGATATACCCCACACCCCTCACGGTGAGACTCTGATATACCCCACACCCCTCAATGTAACACTCTGATATACACCACACCCCTCACTGTAACACTCTGATGTACCCCACACCCCTCACTGTAACACTCTGATATACCCCACATCCCTCTCTGTAACACTCTGATATACACCACACCTCTCACAGTAACACTCTGATATACCCCACACCCCTCACTGTAACACTCTGATACACCCTACACCCCTCACTGTAACACTGTAACACTCTGATATACCCCACACCCCTCAATGTAACACTCTGATATAACCCACAGCCCTCAATGCAACATTCTGAAATAGCCCACACCTCTCACTGTAACACTCTGATATACCGCGCACCCCTCACTGCAATACTCTGATATACCCCACACCCATCACTGTAACACTCTAATATATCCTTCACGCCCCTCACAGTAACACTGGTATACCCCACACTGATCACTGTAACAATCTGATATACCTCACATCTTCAATCTAACACACTGATATAACCCACACCTCTTCACTATAACACTGATATACCCCACACCCCTCACTGTAACACTCTGATACACCCCACATCCCTCACTGTAACACTCTGATACACCCCACACCCCTCACTGTAACACTCTGATATACCCCACACCCCTCACTGTAACACTCTGATATACACCACACCCCTCACTGCAACACTCTGATATACCCCACAACCCGCACTGTAACACTGATATACCCCACACCCCTCACTGTAACACACTGATATATCCCACACCCCTCACTGTAACACACTGATATACCCCACAACTCGCACTGTAACACTGATATACCCTGCACCCCTCACTGTAACACTCTGATATACCCCGCACCCGTCACTGTAACAATCTGATATACCCCACACCCCTCACTGTAACACTCTGATATACCCCACATCCCACACTGTAACACTCTAATACACCCCACATCCCTCACTGTAACACACTGATATACCCCACACCCCTTACTGTAAAACTCTGATATACACCACACCCCTCACTGTAACACTGATATACCCCACACCCCTCACTGTAGCACTCTGATATACCCCACAACCCTCACTGTAACACTCTGATATATCCCACACCCCTCACTGTAACACTCTGATATACCCCACACCCCTCACTGTAACACTGATATACCCCGCACCCCTCACTGTAACACACTGAGAGACCCCACACCCCTCACTGTAACACACTGCTATCCCCACACCCCACCCTGTAACACTGATATACCCCACACCCGTCACTGTAACACACTGATATACCCCACACCCCTCACTGTAACACACTGATATACCCCACACCCCGCACTGTAACACTGATATACCCCACACCCCTCACTGTAACACTCTGATATACCCCGCACCCCTCACTGTAACACTCTGATATACCCCGCACCCCTCACTGTAACACTCTGATATACCCCGCACCCCTCACTGTAACACTCTGATATACCCCACACCCCTCACTTTAACACTCTGATATATCACACACCCCTCACTGTAACACTCTGATATACCCCACACATCTCACTGTAACACTGATATACCCCGCACCCCTCACTGTAACACTCTGATATACCCCACACCCCTCACTGTAACACAGTGATATACCCCACACCCCTCACTGTAACACTCTGATATACCCCACACCCCGTACTGTAACACTCTGATATACCCCACACCCCTCACTGTAACACTCTGATATACCCCGCACCCCTGACTGTAACACTCTGATATACCCCACACCCCTCATTGTAACACTCTGATATACCCCGCACCCCTCACTGCAACACTCTGATATACCCCACACCCCTCACTGTAACACTGATATACTCCGCACCCCTCACTGTAACACTCTGATATACCCCACACCCCTCACTGTAACGCTCTAATATATCCCACACCCCTCACTGTAACACTCTGATATACCCACACCCCTCACTGTAACAGTGATTTACCCCACACCCCTCACTGTAACACACTGATATACCCCACACCCCTCACTGTAACACACTGATATATCCGACAACCCTCACTGTAATACTCTGATATACCCCACACCCCTCACTGTAACACACAGATATACCCCACATTCCTCACTGTAACACTCTGATGTACCCCACACCCCTCACTATAACACTCTGATGTACCCCACACCCCTCACTGTAACACTCTGATGTACCCCACACCCCTCACTGTAACACTCTGATGTACCCCACACCCCTCACTGTAACACTCTGATGTACCCCACACACCTCACTATAACACTCTGATGTACCCCACACCCCTCACTGTAACACTCTGATGTACCCCACACCCCTCACTGTAACACTCTGATATACCCCACACCCCTCACTGTAACACTCTGATATACCCCACACCCCTCACTATAACACTCTGATAGACCCCCCACCCCTCACTGTAACACACTGATATACCCCACACCCCTCACTGTAACACTCTGATATATCCCGCACCCCTCACTGTAACACACTGATATACCCCACAGCCCTCACTGTAACACTGATATACCCCACACCCCTCACTGTAACACTCTGATGTACCCCACACCCCTCACTGTAACACTCTGATATACCCCAGACCCCTCACTGTAACACTCTGATATATCACACACCCCTCACTGTAACACTCTGATATACCCCACACCCCTCACTGTAACACAGTGATATACCCCACACCCCTTACTGTAACACTCTGATATACCCCACACCCCGTACTGTAACACTCTGATATACCCCACACCCCTCACTGTAACACTCTGATATACCCCGCACCCCTCACTGTAACACTCTGATATACCCCACACCCCTCACTGTAACACTCTGATATACCCCGCACCCCTCACTGCAACACTCTGATATACCCCACACCCCTCACTGTAACACTGATATACTCCGCACCCCTCACTGTAACACTCTGATATACCCCACACCCCTCACTGTAACGCTCTAATATATCCCACACCCCTCACTGTAACACTCTGAGATACCCACACCCCTCACTGTAACAGTGATTTACCCCACACCCCTCACTGTAACACACTGATATACCCCACACCCCTCACTGTAACACACTGATATATCCCACAACCCTCACTGTAATACTCTGATATACCCCACACCCCTCACTGTAACACACAGATATACCCCACATTCCTCACTGTAACACTCTGATGTACCCCACACCCCTCACTATAACACTCTGATGTACCCCACACCCCTCACTGTAACACTCTGATGTACCCCACACCCCTCACTGTAACACTCTGATGTACCCCACACCCCTCACTGTAACACTCTGATGTACCCCACACCCCTCACTATAACACTCTGATGTACCCCACACCCCTCACTGTAACACTCTGATGTACCCCACACCCCTCACTGTAACACTCTGATATACCCCACACCCCTCACTGTAACACTCTGATATACCCCACACCCCTCACTATAACACTCTGATAGACCCCACACCCCTCACTGTAACACTCTGATATATCCCGCACCCCTCACTGTAACACTCTGATATACCCCACACCCCTCACTATAACACTCTGATGTACCCCACACCCCTCACTGTAACACTCTGATATACCCCACACCCCTCACTATAACACTCTGATGTACCCCACACCCCTCACTGTAACACTCTGATGTACCCCACAGCCCTCACTGTAACACTCTGATATATCCCGCACCCCTCACTGTAACACTCTGATATATCGCGCACCCCCTGCCTTTGGCTGTTTTGGTTGCTGTCCTGTCCTTTGACTGGCGCTGATTGCGTGTGAATGCTTTCACTGTCCTCTGAGCTCGGCAGGTCCCAGCGTCGCCCGGTTGTGCCAACAATCAATCTGATTGAGATGCAGGAAATCTCGGAGTGGCACCAGCCTTTTCTCAGTCCGAACCTCTCCCCGAGCAAGACAGAAGGGTCTCTGTGCCCCTCTCCTCTCCCAGCTTTTTGTACTCCAGCTTTTGTCTTCCAGATGCTCAGCTGGAAACCAGAGCCTTGGCACTGTGAGAACGTGACGGCCTCGCCTCTCCTCACACAATCTTTCCACCTTCTCCACCATCTGAAAACACCGCATGGAAAGTGAGGCAGCTGTTGTGAAGGAAAGTGGCAGATCAGGGACTGAGGATGTAGAGAGAGAGGGAGGGAGAGAGGGATAGCAGGAGGGAGAAATGAAGGAAAACAGAGAGAAATGTTGGCCCCGATTTTATGGTGGGTACGGTGATTGCGAGCCCCGGGGATGTGGATTGACACCTGATCCCAGACTGATCCCAGACTGATCCCAGACTGATTCAGTACCTGACCGGCGGGGGAACGGAGCATCGTAGCCGGGGACCTGCGGGATTGGTCCCTGTAGTCAGTTAGAGGGGGGTTTTGCGGGGCGAAGGCGATTGGGGGGAGGGTGGGGTAGTCCTGGCGAGCCTGTGGAATGGAGTGGGAGGGGGACCAGGATTTCTCACAGAGCCGGGAGCAGCAGCAGCAGCAGCAAGGTGCTGATTGGGAACGGCACTGAGAGAGGAGCAGCCAGTAAAGGGGCGAGTGAAACCTGGGGAACTTACTGTGAGTAAATAGTGAAGGACTGGGCTGGATATTAACTCACAGGCGGGGAGGATGATTACATTACAGGATTACATAGGATATACGGCACAGAAACAGGCCATTCAGCCCAACCAGTCCATGCCGGCGTTTATGCTCCACTCGAGCCTCCCCCTGTCTTTCCTCATCTAACTCTATCAGCATAACCCTCTATTCCCTTCTCCCTCATATGCTTGTCTAGCCTCCCCTTAAATGCATCTACACTATTCGCTTCAACCACTCCCTGTGGTAGCAAGTTTCACATTCTCACCACACTTCTTCTGAATTCCCTATTTGATTTCTTGGTGACTATCTTATATTGATGGCCTCTAGTTATGCTCTTCCCCACAAGTGGAAACATTCTCTTTGTCTCTACTCTATCAAAACCTTTCATAATTTGGCCCACTGGGCCAAACTTCCTCTAAGGTTTCCCCCTGCCCTAGCCCTGAACTCACATCTTTCTCCAGTTTCTTTCCGATCTCCCCTCATGACCACTCTGCACTCATCTTGTCCATGAGACCCACTTCCTGCTCCCTCGACCCTATTCCCACCAAACTGCTGACCACCCAACTGCCTTTTCTGGCTCCCATGTTAGCTGATATTGTTAACGGTTCTCTCTCCTCAGGTACTGTCCATCTCTCCCTCAAATCTGCCGTCATCATCCCTCTCCTCAAAAAACCAACCCTTGACCCCTCCGTCCTTGCAAACTACCGCCCCATCTCCAACCTCCCTTTCCTCTCCAAAGTACTTGAACGTGTTGTCACCTCCCAAATCCGTGCCCATCTTTCCCATCTTTCCCACAACTCCATGTTTGAATCCTTCCAATCAGGTTTCCGCCCTTACCACAGTACCGAAACGACTCTCATCAAAGTCACAAATGACATCCTTTGTGTCTGTGACAAAGGTAAACTATCTCTCCTCGTCCTCTTGACTTTTCTGCAATCTTTGACACGGTTGACCACTCCATCCTTCTCCAACGTCTCTCCACCATCGTCCAGCTTGGTGGGACTGCACTCGCCTGGTTCCATTCTTATCTATTTAAATGTAGCCAGAGAATCACCTTCAATGGCTTCTCTTCCCGCTCCCGCATCGTTACCTCTGGTGTCCCCCAAGGATCTATCCTTGGCCCCCTCCTATTTCTCATCTACATGTTGCCCCTTGTAGCGTCAGTTTCCACATGTACGCTGACGACACCCAGCTCTACCTCACTACCACTTCTCTCGACCCCTCCACGGTCTCTAAATTGTCAGACTGCTTGTCCAACATCTAGTTCTGGATGAGCAGAAATTTTCTCCAATTAAATATTGGGAAGACCGAAGCCATTGTTTTCGGTCCCCGCCACAAACTCCGTTCCCTCGGCACTGACTCCATCCCTCTCCCTAACATCTGTCTGAGGCTGAACCACACTGTTCGCAACCTTGGTGTCATATTTGCCCCTGAAACAAGCTTCTGACCACATATCCGTAGCATAACAAAGACCGCCTACTTCCACCTCCGTAACATCGCCCGTCTCCGCCCTTGCCTCAGCTCATCTGCTGCTGAAACCCTCATCCATGCCTTTGTTACCTCTAGACTTGACTATTCCAACGCACTCCTGGCTGGCCTCCCACATTCCACCCTACGTAAACTTGAGGTCATCCAAAACTCAGCTGCCCGTGTCCTAACTCGCACCAAGTCCCATTCACCCATCACCCATGTGCTCGCTGACCTACATTGGCTCCCGGTTAAGCAACACCTCGATTTCAAAATTCTCATCCTTATTTTCAAATCCCTCCATGGACTTGCCCCTCCCTATCTCTGTAATCTCCTTCAGCCCCACAACCCCCAGAGATATCTGCGCTCCTCTAATTCTGCCCTCTTGAGCATCCCTGATTATAATCGCTCCACCATTGGTGGCTGTGCCTTCTGTTGCCTGGGCCCTAAGCTCTGGAATTCCCTGCCTAAACCTGTCTGCCTCACTACCTCTCCTTCCTCCTTTAAAACGCTCCTTAAAACCTACCTCTTTGACCAAGCTTTTGGTCACCTGCCCTAATTTATCCTTATGTGGCTCGGTGTCAAATTGTTTGTCTTATAATACTCCTGTGCAGCGCCTTGGGACGTTTTACTACGTTAAAGGCACTATATAAATAAAAGTTGTTGTTGTTGTTGTTGTTTTAAAGACATCTATTAGGACACCCCTCAACCTTCTTTTTTCAAGAGAAAAGAGACCCAGCCTGTTCATCCTTTCCTGATATGTACACCCTCGTATTTCTGGTATCATCCTTGTAAATCTTCTCTGCACCCTCTCCAGTGCCTCTATATCCTTTTTATAATATGGCAACCAGAACTGCACGCAGTACTCTAAGTGTGGTCTAACCAAGGTTCGATACAGGTTTAGCATAACTTCCCTACTTTTCAATTCTATCCCTCTAGAAATAAAACCTAGTGCTTGGTTTGCTTTTTTTGTGGCCTTGCTAACCTGTGTCGCAACTTTTAGTGATTTGTGTATTTGTACTCCTAGATCCCTTTGTTCCTCTATCCCACCTAGACTCGCACCCTCCAAGTGATAAGTGACCTCCCTATTCTTCCTACCAAAATGTAATACCTCACATTTATCTGTGTTGAACTTCATTTGCCAATTATTTGCCCATTCTGCAAGTTTATTAATGTCCTCCTGTAATTTGTTGCAATCCTCCTCAGTATTGACTATCCCCCCAATCTGGTATCATCCGCAAATTTAGAAATTGTGTTTTTGATTCCAAAGTCTAAATCGTTAATATAAATTGTGAACAGCAGTGGTCCCAGCACTGATCCTTGTGGAACACCACTACCCACCTTCTGCCACTGTGAATAGTTACCCTTTACTCCCACTCTCTGCTTTCTGCCTTGAAGCCAGCCAGCAATCCATCCTGCTACTTGTCCCCTGACTCCGTATTCTCTGACCTTATTCATTAGTCTATTACCTGATCGAAGGCCTTTTGAAAATCTAGATAAATTACATCTACTGCATTACCCTTGTCTATTCTCTCTGTTACCGCTTCAAAAAATTCAATTAGGGGGGGCTGGTTTGAGGTTGGGAAACCCAGAAGAACGGGTTTCATCAGGTCCTGCCGAATTTTTCCTCCATTTCCCAGCCGCAGCAGTCAGATTGAGAGGCTGTCAGGCGGGTAGGCCCTCAGCACCAGGCTTCAGCCGGGGAGCGGAGGGGAGGGAGGGGAGATCGGAAAGGCCAGAGGAGCAGACGGGGAGAAAATCGGAGGCCGGGGTCGGGGGCGGGGAGATCTGAAGGGTCGGGGGGAGATCGGAAGGGTCGGGAGGAGATCGGAAGGGTCAGGGGGAAATCGGAAGGGTCGGGGGGAGATCGGAAGGGTCAGGGGGAAATCGGAGTCGGGGGGTGATCGGAAGGGTCGGGGGGAGATCCGAAGGGTCAGGGGGAAATCGGAGTCGGGGGGAGATCGGAAGGGTCGGGGGGAGATCGGAAGGGTCAGGGGGAAATCGGAAGGGTCGGGGGGTGATCGGAAGGGTCGGGGGGAGATCGGAGTCGGGGGGTGATCGGAAGGGTCGGGGGGAGATCGGAAGGGTCGGCGGGAGATCGGAGTCGGGGGGAGATCGGAAGGGTCGGGGGGTGATCAGAAGGGTCGGGGGGAGATCGGAGTCGGGGGGAGATCGGAAGGGTCGGGGGGAGATCGGAAGGGTCGGGGGGAGATCGGAAGGGTCGGGGGGAGATCGGAAGGGTCGAGGGGTGATCAGAAGGGTCGAGGGAGATCGGAAGGGTCGGGGGCAGATCGGAAGGGTCGGGGGGAGATCGGAGTCGGGGGGAGATCGGAAGGGTCGGGGGGTGATCGGAAGAGTCGGGGGAGATCGGAGTCGGGGGGAGATCGGAAGGGTCGGGGGGAGATCGGAAGGGTTGGGGGGAAATCGGAAGGGTCAGGGGGAGATCGGAAGGGTCGGGGGGAGATCGGAAGGGTCGGGGGGAGATCGGAGTCGGGGGGAGATCGGAAGGGTCGGGGGGAGATCGGAGTCGGGGGGTGATCGGAAGGGTCAGGGGGAGATCGGAAGGGTCGGGGGGAGATCGGAAGGGTCGGGGGGTGATCGGAAGGGTCGGGGGGAGATCGGAAGGGTCGGGGGGAGATCGGAGTCGGGGGGAGATCGGAAGGGTCGGGGGGTGATCGGAAGAGTCGGGGGAGATCGGAGTCGGGGGGAGATCGGAAGGGTCGGGGGGAGATCGGAGTCGGGGGGTGATCGGAAGGGTCGGGGGGAGATCGGAAGGGTCGGGGGGAGATCGGAAGGGTCGGGGGGAGATCGGAAGGGTCGGGGGGAGATCGGAAGGGTCGAGGGGTGATCAGAAGGGTCGAGGGAGATCGGAAGGGTCGGGGGCAGATCGGAAGGGTCGGGGGGAGATCGGAGTCGGGGGGAGATCGGAAGGGTCGGGGGGTGATCGGAAGAGTCGGGGGAGATCGGAGTCGGGGGGAGATCGGAAGGGTCGGGGGGAGATCGGAAGGGTTGGGGGGAAATCGGAAGGGTCGGGGGGAGATCGGAAGGGTCGGGGGGAGATCGGAAGGGTCGGGGGGAGATCGGAGTCGGGGGGAGATCGGAAGGGTCGGGGGGAGATCGGAGTCGGGGGGTGATCGGAAGGGTCAGGGGGAGATCGGAAGGGTCGGGGGGAGATCGGAAGGGTCGGGGGGTGATCGGAAGGGTCGGGGGGAGATCGGAAGGGTCGGGGGGAGATCGGAGTCGGGGGGTGATCGGAAGAGTCGGGGGGAGATCGGAGTCGGGGGGTGATCGGAAGGGTCGGGGGGTGATCGGAAGGGTCGGGGGGAGATCGGAAGGGTCGGGGGGAGATCGGAGTCGGGGGGTGATCGGAAGGGTCGGGGGGAGATCGGAAGGGTCGGGGGAGATCGGAAGGGTCGGGGGGTGATCGGAAGGGTCGGGGGGAGATCGGAAGGGTCGGGGGGAGATCGGAAGGGTCGGGGGGAGATCGGAAGGGTCGGGGGAGATCGGAAGGGTCGGGGGGAGATCGGAAGGGTCGGGGGGTGATCGGAAGGGTCGGGGGGAGATCGGAAGGGTCGGGGGGAGATCGGAAGGGTCGGGTGGAGATCGGAAGGGTCGGGTGGAGATCGGAAGGGTCGGGGGGTGATCGGAAGGGTCGGGTGGAGATCGGAAGGGTCGGGTGGAGATCGGAAGGGTCGGGGGGAGATCGGAAGGGTCGGGGGGAGATCGGAAGGGTCGGGGGGAGATCGGAAGGGTCGGGGGGAGATCGGAGTCGGGGGGAGATCGGAGTCGGGGGGAGATCGGAAGGGTCGGGGGGAGATCGGAAGGGTCGGGGGGAGATCGGAAGGGTCGGGGGGTGATCGGAAGGGTCGGGGGGTGATCGGAAGGGTCGGGGGGAGATCGGAAGGGTCGGGGGGAGATCGGAGTCGGGGGGAGATCGGAGTCGGGGGGAGATCGGAAGGGTCGGGTGGAGATCGGAAGGGTCGGGGGGAGATCGGAAGGGTCGGGTGGAGATCGGAAGGGTCGGGGGGTGATCGGAAGGGTCGGGTGGAGATCGGAAGGGTCGGGGGGAGATCGGAAGGGTCGGGGGGAGATCGGAAGGGTCGGGGGGTGATCGGAAGGGTCGGGTGGAGATCGGAAGGGTCGGGGGGAGATCGGAAGGGTCGGGGGGTGATCGGAAGGGTCGGGGGGAGATCGGAGTCGGGGGGAGATCGGAGTCGGGGGGAGATCGGAAGGGTCGGGGGGTGATCGGAAGGGTCGGGGGGAGATCGGAAGGGTCGGGGGGAGATCGGAAGGGTCGGGGGGAGATCGGAAGGGTCGGGGGGAGATCGGAGTCGGGTGGAGATCGGAAGGGTCGGGTGGAGATCGGAAGGGTCGGGGGGAGATCGGAAGGGTCGGGTGGAGATCGGAAGGGTCGGGGGGAGATCGGAAGGGTCGGGGGGTGATCGGAAGGGTCGGGGGGTGATCGGAAGGGTCGGGGGGAGATCGGAGTCGGGGGGAGATCGGAAGGGTCGGGGGGAGATCGGAAGGGTCGGGAGGAGATCGGAAGGGTCGGGGGGAGATCGGAAGGGTCGGGGGGAGATCGGAAGGGTCGGGGGGAGATCGGAAGGGTCGGGGGGAGATCGGAAGGGTCGGGGGGTTGTTTGACTGCAGGGGATGGGTGAAGCAGGTAAACTGGATCCAACAGGTAAGTGTAAAGGCACGTACCTCCTGGATCCAGCAGTCCTCGCCTCCCTTTAGCCGCATGGTTTCCTGAGGCCCGGAAATCCCGCTTGGCCAGGGTTAAATTTAAAATGGTGGTTAAGCAAGGAACAGGCGGAGACAGAGCTGGGAACAGGCGGAGGCTGCGGGCTGAATGGACATTTGTGGTAAGCTGATACCGAAACATCTCCCTGCTGCATGAACAGTCCCAACTACATCTGCCCCTTACCACCACACCAATCAGTCCACTCTCAATCATCAGCAAAGTGATGAAAAATGTTGTCAACAGTGCTATCAGACGGCACTTACTCAGCAATAACTTGCTCACTGATTCTCAGTTTGGGTTCCGTCAGGACCACTCGGCTCCAGACCTCATTACTGCCTTGATCCAAATATGGACAAAAGAGCTGAATTCCAGAGGTGAGGTGAGAGTGACTGCCCTTGAAATCAAGGCAGCATTTGACCGAGTGTGGCATGAAGGAGCCCTAGTAAAACTGAAGTCAATGGGAATCAGGGGGAAAACTCTCCACTGGCTGAAGTCATACCGAGCACAAAGGAAGATGGTTGTGGTTGTGGAGGCCAATCATCTCAGCCCCAGGATATCGCTGCAGGAGTTCCTCAGGGCAGCGTCCTAGGCCCAACCATCTTCAGCTGCTTCATCAATGACCTTCCCTCCATCATAAGGTCAGACGTGGGGATGTTCGCTGATGACTGCACAGTGTTCAGCGCCAATCACAACTCCTCAGATAATGAAGCAGTCCATGCCCGCATGCAGCAAGACCTGGATGACATTCAGGTTTGGGCTGATAAATGGCAGGTAACATTCCCGCCTCACAAGTGCCAGGCAATGACTATCTACAACAAGCGAGTGTCTAACAACCGCCCCTTGACATTCAACGGCATTACCATCGCCAAATCCCCCACCATCAACATCCTGGGGGTCACCATTGACCAGAAACTTAACTGGACCAGCCACATAAATACTGTGGCAACAAGAGCAGGTCAGAGGCTGGGTATTCTGCGGCGAGTGTCTCACCTCCTGAATCCCCAGAGCCTTTCCACCATCTACAAGGCACAAGTCAGGAGTGTGATGGAATACTCTCCACTTGCCTGGATGAGTGCAGCTCCAACAACACTCAAGAAGCTCGACATCATCCAGAACAAAGCGACCTGCTTGATTGGCACCCCATCCACCACCTTAAACATTCACTCCCTCCACCACTGGCACACCGTGGCTGCAGTGTGTACCATCTACAAGATGCACTGCAGCAATTCGCCAAGGCTTCTTTGACAGCACCTCCCAAACCCGTGACCTCTACCACCTAGAAGGACAAGGGCAGCAGGCGCATGGGAACACCACCACCTCCAAGTTCCCCTCCAAGTCTCACACCATCCTGACTTGGAAATATATCGGCCGTTCCTTCATCGTTGCTGGGTCAAAATCCTGGAACTCCCTCCCAAACAGCACTGTGGGAGTACCTTCACCACACGGACTGCAGCGGTTCAAGAAGGTGGCTCACCACCACTTTCTCAAGGGCAACTGGGGATGGGCAATAGTGACGCCCACATCCCAGGAACAAATTTTAAAAATTGCCATCCGATGCAATGACTCAGACCCTCCAATTGATCATAACTCATCAATGTCGGCAAATACATTGACAGCGAGGACAATGTTCATCAAATCTTTGCAGCGAGAGCTCCCTCATGTGGCCTGTAACAACAAATGCTCTCAAACTCGGCCAAATTAACCGTTTGGTTTCACAGAATCATAGAACGTTAGAGCACAGAAGGAGGTCATTCGGACCATCATGCCAGTGTCGGCTCTTTGAAGGGGCTCTCCAATCACTCCCCTGCTCTTTTCCCACAAATCTGCAAATTTTCTCTCCTTTTATCCAATTCCTTTTGAAAATTACGATTGAATCTGCTTCCACCGCCCCTTCAGCGCGTTCCAGATCCCTGTCCCGTTTTTGTGAATGTTTGTCGACTCTCCCACAGGCCAATGTGCCACAGACACACAGCACTCCCCCGATGACTGCACCTGAATCCCACTCCCACCGCCCTTAAGTCAAAGCTGATACCGGTGGAAAAGGCTCCAAGGGCTGAATGGCCGACTCCAGTTCCATTGTTCCGATAACCGATTACAATTTAATCACTGATCAATCAGCAACATCAAGATAATTTGTGGAAGAAATTCTGAAAGCATATCATTAATATTTGCAGAGAGAGCTTTGATCTTTGAGCTCTAATCCCCAATAACGTGCTCCTAGCTGGGAGTTTGTTCAAAGGGAGCTCAGGGCAGCCAGTGACCCAATGCTGCGCTCAAATCCGACTTCGGCTCTCGTGGCGCAGTGTTTCTCAGTCGGAAAGTTAGACCCAAGAACTTACATTTATATCTCTCCTGCTCTGCACCGGATTGAAGAAGGAGTTTACTCTGTATCTAACCCGTGCTGTACCTGCCCTGGGAGTGTTTGATGGGACAGTGTAGAGGGAGCTTTACTCTGTATCTAACCCGTGCTGTACCTGCCCTGGGAGTGTTTGATGGGACAGTGTAGAGGGAGCTTTACTCTGTATCTAACCCGTGCTGTACCTGCCCTGGGAGTGTTTGATGGGACAGTGTAGAGGGAGCTTTACCCTGTATCTAACCCGTGCTGTACCTGCCCTGGGAGTGTTTGATGGGACAGTGTAGAGGGAGCTTTACTCTGTATCTAACCCCGTGCTGTACCTGCCCTGGGAGTGTTTGCTTGTGCTGTACTGATCCTGGGAGTGTTTGATGGGACAGTGTAGAGGGAGCTTTACTCTGTATCTAACCCGTGCTGTACCTGCCCTGGGAGTGTTTGATGGGACAGTGTAGAGGGAGCTTTACTCTGTATCTAACCCGTGCTGTACCTGTCCTGGGTGTGTTTGATGGGACAGTGTAGAGGGAGCTTTACTCTGCCCTGGGAGTGTTAAATTTTGATGTTACTGATTGATCAGTGAGGAACTAACTAGATTTAACATGAGTAAAATAAAATGGTAATGGAGCAAATCGTGAGACTGAAGTTAGACAAATCTCCAGGACCTGATGGTTTCCACTCCAGGCTGTTAAAAGAAGTAGGTGAGAAAATTGTTGATGCTTTACCGATAATCTTCCCAAACTCTCTCGATTCTGGAATGGTCCCCTTGGCTTGGAAATTTGCCAATGTCACTCCATTATTTAAGGGGAGTGGGAGAGAGAAATCAGGAAATTATAGGCCTATTAGTCTAACGTCCGTTGTGGGGAAGTTACTGGAACCTGTTATTAGGGACAGAGTGACTGAGGATTTGGACAAATTTCAGCTGATCAGAGAGCCAGCATGGATTTGTGATTGGTCAGTCATGTCTAACTCACCCAGTTGAATTTTTTGAGGAAGTCACTAACGTGGTGATAAGGGAGTGTCTATGGAAGTTATTTTTAATGGACTACCAGAAGGCATTCAATAAGGTTCCACACTAGAGACTGTTAACAAAAATGAGAGTGCATGGAATTGGAGGTAACCTATTGACATGGATCGGGTATTGATGAGGAGGCAGGAGACAGAGAGTGGGCATAATGGGTATGTACTCCAATTGGCAGCATGCGATTGGTGGCATCCCCCAGGGATCTATACCGGGGCCTCAGCTTTTTACTATATTTATCAATGACTTGGATGAAGGAATAGAGAGCCGTGTATCCAATTTGCTGACAACACCAAGTTAGGAGGCTCAGTAACTAGCGTAGATGGGAGCAGAAAGTTGCAAAGGGACATTGATCGATTCAGTGAGTGGGCCAAACTGTGGCAGATGGAGTTCAATGTGGGGAAGTGTGAGGTCAACCACTGTGGACCCAAGAAAGATAAATCAGAGTATTTTCTAAATGGTGAGAAGCTGGGAAACTGGAGGAGCCGAGAGATTTAGGGGCCCAAGTACAAAATCAGTAAAAGCTAGTGGACGGGTACAAAAAAAATTGAAAAGGCTAATGGAATGTTGGTCTTTATCTCGAGGAGGCTGGAATACAAAGGGGAGGAAGTGATGTTACAGTTTATATAAAGCTCTGGTCAGACCCCATCTGGAGCACTGGGTTCAGTTCTGGGCCCCGCACCTCAGGAAGGATATATCGGCCTTGGAGGGGGAGCAGCGCAGATTCACCAGAATGATCCCGGGGCTAAAAGGGTTAAATTATGAGGACAGGTTGCACAGACTGGGCTTGTATTTCCTCGAGTTTAGAAGATTAAGGGGTGGATCTGATCGAGGTGATTAAGATGATTACAGGAGTTGATGGGGCAGAGAGAGAGAAACTATTTCCTCTGGTGGGGGGAGTCCAGAACAAGGGGACAGAACCTTAAAATTAGAGCCAGGCCATTCAGGGGTGATGTCAGGAAGCACTTCTTCACACAAAGGGTGGTGGAAATCTGGAACACTCGACCCCAAAAAGCTGCTGAGGCCGGGGGTCAATTGAAAATTTCAAAACTGAGATTGATAGATTTTTGTTGGGTAAGGGTATCATGGGTTATGGAACCAAGTTTAGTAAATGGAGTTAAGATACAGATTGAATAGCGGAACAGGCTCGAGGGGCTGAGTGGCCTCCTCCTGTTCCTGTGTAACAGGCTCGAGGGTCTGAATGGCCTCCTCCTGTTCCTGTGTAACAGGCTCGAGGGGCTGAATGGCCTCCTCCTGTTCCTGTGTAACAGGCTCAAGGGGCTGAATGGCCTCCTCCTGTTCCTGTGTAACAGGCTCGAGGGGCTGAATGGCCTCCTCCTGTTCCTGTGTAACAGGCTCGAGGGGCTGAATGGCCTCCTCCTGTTCCTGTGTAACAGGCTCGAGGGGCTGAATGGCCTCCTCCTGTTCCTGTCTGTTAAAAACCGTGAGTTACACTCAGCCTTCATTTAACGGAACCTTTGGTAAGAGTACAGAAGGTAGCAGAGCTTTCTCTATCATGACTGTAGACATCAGGCGCTGTGGACCTTCCCTGACTAAACCCACGAACCTGGAGACAGTCATTGGGTGGCATTCCAGCCAATCAGAAATTAAGCACCTTAACTCTACTCATTGGTGGAAGTTGGGTTTAAAAGCAGTTGTTAGATTTATATAAAATTGTTTGGCTGAATTGGTCACATTCAAGAAGGAATATAATTTTAAAATAAGGAATAGATAAGAAATTGAGATGGGAAAGATGATGGATATCTGGAGTCTGGCTTGGCAACTGGGTTTGAGACACAACTAGACTTGTTTCCATAAAACTCCTTCTGCAGTTGTTGTTCCTCAGACCAGGAATATAATTTGTCCCCTTCGGATTCCCTGCTAGTAATGTCCCTTAACTAGTGACCTGGTCATGTACTCACTGTCAACAATTTGTAAACCTGACCTACTGATTGTGCTGGTTAAACTCCACCGAGTTTTGTAGTAATACAAGAAGCCTTGAGCTCCACATTGTGTGTGAACAGTGAATGGTCCGGTCACTGCTTCCTATTGCTGCCAGATTGCAATCCAATCAACGAATTTCCATTCATTCCACAGGTTTTTTTAATAGACTTAAGTAGAAGTTTATCAAATGCATTCTAAAACTCCAAGTAAATGATATCCAGTGATTGGCAGTCCTGAGCTGGACTGAGTAGCAGATGTTGATTTATCTTTTAGCTTCTTCTTCTCTTCTTAGGCAGTCCCTCGGAGCCGAGGATGACTTGCTTCCACACTAGAAATGAGTTCGCAGGTGACTGATGAGTTCAATGCGGGACCTATAGTCTCTGTCACAGGTGGGGCAGATGGTGGTTGAAGGGGCGGGTGGGTGGGGTGCTTGGGTTGACGTGCGCTCCTTCTGCTCTTTGCACTGCGCTTCCGCTTGCTCCCGGCGAAGAGACTGGAGGTGTTCGGTGCCTTCCCGGATGCTTCTCCGCCACTTTGTGTGGTCTTGGGCCAGGGATTCCCAGGTGTCGGTGGGGATGTTGTACTTTTCCAAGGAGGCTTTGAGGGTGTCCTTGAAGCGTTTCCTCTGTCCACCTGGGGCTCTCTTGCCGTGTCAGAGCTCCGAGTAGAGCGCTTGCTTTGGGAGTCTCGTATCGGGCATGCGGACGATGTGGCCCATCCATCGGAGCTGATCGAGCGTGGTCAAAGCTTCAATGCTGGGGATGTTGGCCTGAGCGAGAACACAGACGTTGGTGCGTCTATCCTGCCAATGGATTTGCAGGATCTTGCGGAGGCAGCGTTGGTGGTACCTCTCCAGTGCTTTGAGGTGTCTGCTGTACATAGTCCATGTCTCTGAAGCATACAGGAGGGCGGGTATTTTTTTTTTTTATTCGTTTATGGGATCAGGGCGTCGCTGGCAATGCCAGCATTTATTGCCCATCCCTAGTTGCCCTTGAGAAGGTGGTGGTGAGCTGCCTTCTTGAACCGCTGCAGTACTTGCTAGGCCATTTCAGAGGGCAGTTAAGAGTCAACCACATTGCTGTGGGTCTGGAGTCACATATAGGCCAGACCAGGTAAGGGCGGCAGATTTCCTTCCCTAAAGGACATTAATGAACCAGATGGGTTTTTACGACAATCCGATAGTTTCATGGTCACTACTGCTCTGTAGACCATGAGCTTGGTGCTGGGTTTGAGGTCCTGGTCTTCAAACACTCTCTCCTCAGGCGACCGAAGGCTGCACTGGCACACTGAAGGCGGTGTTAGACTTCGTCATCGACGTCTGCCCTTGTTGACAGTAGGCTCCCGAGGTATGGAAAGTGGTCCATGTTATCCAAGGCCTTGTCATGAATTTTGATAATCGGGGAGCAGTACTGTGTGGCGGGGGCAGGTTGGTAGAGGACCTTTGTCTTACGGATGTTTAGTGTAAGGCCCATGCTCTCATACGCTTCGGTGAAGGTGTTGACGATGGTTTGGAGTTCGACCTCAGAGTGTGCGCAGATGCAAGCGTCGTCTGCATTCTGTAATTCGACAACAGAGGATGGGACGACCTTGGATCTGGGCTGGAGGCGACGGAGGTTGAACAGTTTCATTTGTTCTGTAGATTAGCTCCACTCCAGCGGGGAGCTTACTGAGGGTGAGATGGAGCATTGCAGCCAGGAAGATCGAGAAGAGCGTTGGTGCAATGACACAGCCTTGCTTGACCCCAGTCCGTACGTGAATTGGGTCTGTGGTGTATCCGTTGGTCAGGATCACGGCTTGCATGTCGTCGTGAAGCAGGCGAAGGATGGTGACAAACTTTTGAGGGCAGCCGAATTTGAGGAGGACACTCCATAATCGCTCATGGTTGACAGTGTCGAAGGCCTTTGTGAGGTCAAAGAAGGCCATGTACAGCAGTTGGTGCTGTTCCCTGCATTTCTCTTGTAGTTGACGCACGGTGAAGATCATATAGGGAGGTATTGCTTCAGTTGTACAAGGTATTGGTGAGACCGCACCTGGAATACTGCATACAGTTTTGGTGTCCTTACTTAAGGAAAGACATCCTTGCTCTCGAGGCAGTGCAAAAAAGGTTCACTCGGTTAATCCCGGGGATGAGGGGGTGGTCATATGAGGAGAGGTTGGGTAGATTGGGACTCTACTCATTGGAGTTCAGAAGAATGAGAGGCGATCTTATTGAAACATATAAGATTGTGAAGGGGTTGGATCGGGTGGATGCGGGGAGGATGTTCCCGATGACGGGTGAGACTAGAACTAGGGGACATAGTCTTAGAATAAGGGGCTGCTCTTTCAAAACTGAGATGAGGAGGAACTACTTCACTCAGAGGGTGGTAGGTCCATGGAATATGCTGCCACAAAAAGCTGTAGAAGCTACATCATTAAATAAATTTAAAACAGAAATAGACAGTTTCCTAGAAGTAAAGGGCATTAAGGGTTACGGGGAGCAGGCAGGAATTTGGACATGAGTCTAGGTTCGGATCGGTCATGGCCCTGTGGGTAGTGGAGCGGGCCCAGGGACTGTGTAGCCTGATTCTGCTCCTATTTCGTGTGTGCAATTCTGTTAGATGCAGGAGATGGTTCTGTGATAGATAGTAGATTGGCGGTTAGGATCAGATCAGCCATGATCTTATTGAATGGCGGAGCAGGCTCGAGGGGCCGATTGGCCTACTCCTGCTCCTATTTCTTATGTTCTTATGTTCTTATATCCATTGTGCCCCTTAGTGGGCGGAATCCGCATTGCGACTTTGGGAGGAGCTCTTCAGCCACTGGGAGAAGGCGATTGAGGAGGATTCTTGCGATGACTTTCCTGTGGCAGACAGCAGGGAGACTCCTCTGTAATTATTGCAACGGACTTGTCACCTTTCTTGAAGATGGTCACGATTACGCCATCTCTGAGATCCCCTGGCATGCTCTCCTCCTTCCAAATAAGAGAAATGAGTTCATGAATTCGCGCCAATAGTGCTTCTCCGCCATGCTTTAGTGCCTTGGCGGGGATTCCATCTGCTCCTGAGGCCTTGTTGTTCTTCAGTTGTCGGATGGCCTTTTCAACCTCATGCCGGTCTGGGGTTGTGCTGAGGTGGTGATGGGTAGCATGCTGTGGGATGGAGTTGAGGACACTCGCGTCGAAGACAGAGTCTCAGTTAAGGAGATCTTCGAAGTGCTCCTTCCAGCGGGCACTGACTGCCTCTCTGTCCTTGATGAGTACCTCTCCGTTCTTGGCCCGCAGTGGGGCAGGACCTTGGGTGCTTGGGCAGTAGGTGGTCTTGACTGCGCTAAAGAATCCACGCACGTCGTGATTGTCGGCTAGCTGCTGGATCTCCTGCGCTTTCTCCACCCACCATCTGTTCTTTAGGTTGCGAGTTTTTTGTTGGACCTCGGCCTTCAGGCGTCTGTAGAGCTGCTTTCTTGCTCTCGAGTTCTGTTGCTGTTTCCAGATCAGGAATGCCTTGCGCTTGCGGCTTATTAGCTCCTGGATCTCCTGGTCGTTCTCGTCGAACCAGTCTTGGTGTTTCCTGGTCGAGTGACCGAGCGTCTCTTCACAGGTGCTGATTATGGAGGCCTTGAGTGCAGACCAGGCGCTGTGGACACTCTGTGTCTCTGAATCACTGGGAGTCAACAGGTTGGTTGTGAGGCGCAGGCTGAATAGGGCTTTCTTAGCAGGGTCTTTGAGTGCTCCAGCGTTGATTTTCCTGCGGCATTGCTTCTGTTGCCGCCGCTGTTTGGGGCTACGTTGATGGAGATGACAGAGCGGATTAGGCGGTGGTCTGTCCAGCAGTCGTCAGCTCCTGTCATGGCGCGGGTGCTGCGGACGTCCTTGCGGTCCCTCACTCGGACGATGACGTAGTCCAGCAGATGCCAGTGCTTGGAGCGAGGGTGCTGCCGTGAAGCCTTGTACTTGTCTCTCTGACAGAACAAGGTGTTGGTTATGACAAGACCATGTTCTAAGCATTTCGTCAGGACGAGGGTACCGTTGGAGTTGGTTTTCCCTACCCTCTCTCTGCCGATCACACCGCCCCAGAGGTCTGTGTCCTTTCTAACTCTGGCGTTGAAGTCGCCAAGGAGGATCAGCTTGTCACCCGTTGGGACTCAGGACAGGGGTTGTTCGAGGCTGGAGTAGAATTCCTCTTTGGTCTTGTCTGTGGCTTCCAGTGTTGTGGCATACGCAATGATGACCATAGCGCACTGGTTCCGGGCTAGGGTGAGCCGTAGTGTCATGAGGTGTTCGTTTATTCCACAAGGGGAGTCTCTGAGACGTTCAACTAGCTCATGTTTTTATGGCGAAGCCTACCCCATGGAGGCGGCGTTCTTCTTCAGGTTTGCCTTCCAGAAGAAGGTGTAACCACCGCCTTGCTCCTTGAGCTGGCCTTCCCCTGCCCGCCGGGTCTCACTTAGGGCGGCGATGTCAATGTCGAAACATCTGAGCTCCCGGGCAACGATAGCAGTACGGCGTTCCGGTCTGTCGCTGTTGGGGTTGTCCATGAGGGTCCTGACGTTCCAGGTCCCGAACCTCATTTTAAAGGGTGGAAGATGCCTGTGTGTGAATTCTTTTAACATGGGGTGGCCGTTGCACACCAGCTACCACACGGGCTTGACAGAGCAAGGTCTTGGTCCAATGGCAAGGGGATCCAAGACGATTGGAGAGCAGGCTCTGCTACATCGGCCACGCACACACGCACACAAACATACTCCTACTGTCCTCCTCCCTCCTTCCGGCAGGTCCTCTCTGCCTGGGTTTCATCGGCTGCAGTGTGATCCTCCCGACCCTGCTGCTGGTCCACGCTGCGCCACTCCTGGGCCTCAACCTTGCTGCTGGGCCTTGTCCTCGCTCCTGGGCCTCGACCTCACTCCTGGGCCCCATCCTGGCCCCTGGGCCTTGTCCTCGCTCCTGGGCCTCGACCTCGCTCCTGGGCCCCGACCTCGCTCCTGGGTCCTGTCCTCGCTCCAGGATCCCGACCTTGTTGCTCCTCCCGTCCTCGCTCCTGGGCCTCGTCCTCGCTCCTGGGCCTCGTCCTCGCTCCTGGGCCTGGTCCTCGCTCCTCGGTCCCGTCCTCGCCTCAAACACCCGGTGTAGGCCTGAAGCCCTGAATAAGAGCCCACAGACCCCGTGTTTGCCCCAGTTACAGGCCCGGTCACTGGCCACCATCTTGTGAAGCCTTGATAACCTGTGTATTACTCCAGGTCTCCTTTCCCCGACTCCCACTCTCCCGACTCCCGCTCTCCCCGACTCCCGCTCTCCCGACTCCCGCTCCCGCTCTCCCCGACTCCCGCTCTCCCTGACTCCTGCTCTCCCCAACTTCCGCTCCCGCTCTCCCCGACTCCCGCTCTCCCCGACTCCCACTCTTCCTGACTCCCACTCTTCCCGACTCCCACTCTCTCCCCAACTTCCGCTCCCGCTCTCCCCGACTCCCGCTCTCCCCGACTCCCGCTCTCTCCCCAACTTCCGCTCCCGCTCTCCCCGACTCCCGCTCTCCCCGACTCCCGCTCTCTCTCCCCGACTCCCGCTCTCTCTTCCCGACTCCCGCTCTCCCTGACTCCCGCCTGCTCTCCCCGACTCCCGCTCTCTCTCCCCGACTCCCGCCCTCTTTCCCCGACTCCCGCCCTCTCTTCCCGACTCCCGCTCTCTCTCCCCGACTCCCACCCTCTCTCCCCGACTCCCGCTCTCTCCCCGACTCCCCCTCTCCCCGACTCCCGCTCTCTCTCCCCGACTCCCGCTCTCTCTCCCCGACTCCCGCTCTCTCTCCCCGACTCCGGCCCTCTCTCCCCGACTCCCACTCCCGCTCTCTCCAACTCCCGCTCTCTCTCCCCGACTCCCGCTCTCTCCCCGACTCCCGCTCTCTCTCCCCGACTCCCACTCCCGCTCTCCCCGACTCCCGACTCCCGCTCTCTCCCCGACTCCCGACTCCCGCTCTCCCCGATTCCTGCTCCCGCTCTCCCCGACTCCCTCTCCTGCTCTCCCCGACTCCCACTCTCCCTGACTCCTGCTCTCCCCAAATTCCGCTCCCGCTCTCCCCGACTCCCGCTCTCCCCGACTCCCGCTCTCCCGACTCCCGCTCCCGCTCTCCCCGACTCCCGCTCTCCCTGACTCCTGCTCTCCCCAACTTCCGCTCCCGCTCTCCCCGACTCCCGCTCTCCCCGACTCCCACTCTTCCTGACTCCCACTCTTCCCGACTCCCACTCTCTCCCCAACTTCCGCTCCCGCTCTCCCCGACTCCCGCTCTCCCCGACTCCCGCTCTCTCCCCAACTTCCGCTCCCGCTCTCCCCGACTCCCGCTCTCCCCGACTCCCGCTCTCTCTCCCCGACTCCCGCTCTCTCTTCCCGACTCCCGCTCTCCCTGACTCCCGCCTGCTCTCCCCGACTCCCGCTCTCTCTCCCCGACTCCCGCCCTCTTTCCCCGACTCCCGCCCTCTTTCCCCTGACTCCCGCCCTCTCTTCCCGACTCCCGCTGTCTCTCCCCGACTCCCGCTCTCTCCCCGACTCCCACCCTCTCTCCCCGACTCCCGCTCTCTCCCCGACTCCCGCTCTCCCCGACTCCCGGTCTCTCTCCCCGACTCCCGCTCTCTCTCCCCGACTCCGGCCCTCTCTCCCCGACTCCCACTCCCGCTCTCTCCAACTCCCGCTCTCTCTCCCCGACTCCCGCTCTCTCCCCGACTCCCGCTCTCTCTCCCCGACTCCCACTCCCGCTCTCCCCGACTCCCGACTCCCGCTCTCTCCCCGACTCCCTACTCCCGCTCTCCCCGATTCCTGCTCCCGCTCTCCCCGACTCCCTCTCCTGCTCTCCCCGACTCCCGCTCCCACTCTCCCCGACTCCCGCTCTCCCCGACTCCCGCTCCTGCTATCCCCGACTCCCGCTCTCCCCGACTCCCGCTCTCTCCCCGACTCCCGACTCCCGCTCTCCCCGACTCCCGACTCCCGCTCTCCCCGACTCCTGACTCCCGACTCCCGCTCTCCCCGACTCCCGTTCCCGCTCCCGCTCTCCCCGATTCCCGGTTCCGCTCTCCCCGCTCCCGCTCTCCCCGCTCCCGCTCTCCCCGACTCCCGCTCTCCCGCTCCCGCTCTCCCCGATTCCCGCTCTCCCCGACTCCCGCTCTCCCCGACTCCCGCTCTCCCCGACTCCTGCTCTCCCCGACTCCCGCTCTCCCCGATTCCCGCTCCCGCTCTCCCTGATTCCCGCTCTCCCCGACTCCCGCTCTCTCCCCAACTTCCGCTCCCGCTCTCCCCGCTCCCGCTCTCCCCGACTCCCGCTCTCCCCGACTCCCGCTCTCTCCCCAACTTCCGCTCCCGCTCTCCCCAACTCCCGCTCTCTCACCCCGACTCTCGCTCCCGCTCTCCCTGACTCCTGCTCTCTCTTCCCGACTCCCGCCCGCTCTCCCCGACTCCCGCTCTCTCTCCCCGACTCCCGCCCTCTCTCCCCGACTCCCGCTCTCTCTTCCCGACTCCCGCCCTCTCTCCCCGACTCCCGCTCTCTCTTCCCGACTCCCGCTCCCGCTCTCCCTGACTCCCGCCCGCTCTCCCCGACTCCCGCTCTCTCTCCCCGACTCCCGCCCTCTCTCCCCGACTCCCGCCCTCTCTCCGACTCCCGCCCTCTCTCCCCGACTCCCGCTCTCTCTCCCCGACTCCCGCCCTCTCTCCCCGACTCCTGCTCTCTCTCCCCGACTCCCGCTCTCTCTCCCCGAATCCCGCTCTCTCTCCCCGACTCCCGCTCTCTCTCCCCGACTCCCGCCCTCTCTCCCCGACTCCCACTCTCTCCCCGACTCCCGCCCTCTCTCCCCGACTCCCGCCCTCTCTCCCCGACTCCCGCCCTCTCTCCCCGACTCCCGCCCTCTCTCCCCGACTCCTGCCCTCTCTCCCCGACTCCCGCCCTCTCTCCCCGACTCCCGCTCTCTCTCCCCGACTCCCGCTCTCTCCCCGACTCCCACTCTCCCCGACTCATAGAAACATAGAAAATAGGTGCAGGAGTAGACCATTCGGTCCTTCGAGCCTGCACCGCCATTTAATGCGTTCATGGCTGAACATGCTACCTCAGTATCCCCATTCCTGCTTTCTCGCCATACCCCTTGATCCCCCTAGTTGTGAGTATTATATCTAACTCCCTTTTGAATATATTTAGCGAACTGGCCTCAACAACCCTCTGTGGTAGAGAATTACACAGATTCACCACTCTCTGGGTGAAGAAGTTCCTCCTCATCTCAGTCTTAAATGGCTTCTCCTTTATCCTTAGACTGTCACCCCTGGTTTTAGTTTTCCCTAACATTGGAAACATTCTGCCCGCATCTAATTTGTCTAAACCAGTCAGGATTTTAAACATCTCTATAAGATCCCCCTTCATTCTTCTGAACTCCAGAGGATACAAGTTCAGTTGATCCAGTCTTTCTTGATATGTCAGTCTGGCCATCCCAGGAATCAATCTAGTGAACCTTCGTTGCACTCCCTCAATAGCAAGAATGTCCTTCCTCAAGTTAGGAGACCAAAACTGCACACAATACTCCAGGTGTGGCCTCACCAAGGCCCTGTACAACTGTAGCATCACCTCCCTACTCCTGTACTCAAATCCCCTTGCTATGAAGGCCATCATGCCATTTGCTTTCTTGACTGCCTGCTGCACTTGCCTTCCCACCTTCAGTGACTGATGTACCATGACGCCCAGGTCTCGTTGCACCTCCCCTTTCCCTAATCTGCCACCATTCAGGTAATAGTCTGCCTCCCTATTTTTACCACCAAAGTGGATAACCTCACATTTATCCACATTGTACTTCATCTGCCATACATTTGCCCATTCACCCAACCTGTCCAAGTCACTCTGTAGCCTCCTAGCATCCTCCTCATTGTTCACACTGCCTCCCAATTTAGTATCATCCGCAAATTTGGAGATATTACAATTAATCCCTTCGTCCAAATCATTAATATATAATGTAAACAGCTGGGGCCCCAGCACCGAACCCTGCGGTACCCCGCTGGTCACTGCCTGCCATTCTGAAAAGTACCCATTTACTCCTACTCTTTGTTTCCTGTGTGCCAACCAGTTCTCAATCCACGTCAACACATTACCCCCAATCCCATGACTCCCGCTCTCCCTCCCCGACTCCCACTCCCGCTCTCCCCGACTCCCGACTCCCGCTCTCCCCGACTCCCGCTCTCCCGACTCCCGACGCCCGCTCTCCCCGACTCCCGCTCTCCCGACTCCCGACTCCCGCTCTCCCCGACTCCCGACTCCCGCTCTCCCCGACTCCCACTCTCCCCGACTCCCGACTCCTGCTCTCCCCGACTCCCAACTCCCGCTCTCCCCGACTCCCGCTCTCCCCGACTCCCGACTCCCGCTCCTGCTCTCCCCGACTCCCGACTCCCGCTCTCCCCGACTCCCGCTCTCCCCAACTCCCGACTCCCGCTCTCCCCGACTCCCGCTCTCCCCGATTCCCGCTCTCCCCGACTCCCGCTCCCGCTCCCGCTCTCCCCGATTCCCGCTCCCGCTCTCCCCAACTCCCGCTCTCCCCGACTCCCGCTCTCCCCGACTCCCGCTCTCCCCAACTCCCGACTCCTGCTCTCCCCGACTCCCGACTCCCGCTCTCCCCAACTCCCGCTCCCGCTCTCCCCGACTCCCGCTCCCGCTCTCCCCGACTCCCGCTATCCCCGACTCCTGCTCCCGCTCTCCCCGACTCCCGCTCCCGCTATCCCCGACTCCCGCTCTCCCGACTCCCGCTCCCGC
The DNA here is from genome assembly GCA_030390025.1 of Squalus acanthias. Taxonomy (NCBI): domain Eukaryota; kingdom Metazoa; phylum Chordata; class Chondrichthyes; order Squaliformes; family Squalidae; genus Squalus; species Squalus acanthias. The sequence continues at coordinate 159,550 of JASTWF010000268.1, read as the reverse complement.
TCTCCCCGACTCCCGCTCCCGCTCTCCCCGACTCCCGCTATCCCCGACTCCTGCTCCCGCTCGCCCCAACTCCCGACTCCCGCTCTCCCCGACTCCCGACTCCCGCTCTCCCCAACTCCCGACTCCCACTCTCCCCGACTCCCGACTCCCGCTCTCCCCGACTCCCGACTCCCGCTCCCGCTTGCCCCGACTCCCGACTCCCGCTCTCCCCAACTCCCGACTCAAGCTCTCCCCGACTCCCGACTCCCGCTCTCCCCGACTCCCGCTCCCGCTATCCCCGACTCCCGACTCCCGCTCTCCCCGACTCCCGCTCCCGCTCTCCCCAACTCCCGACTCCCGCTCTCCCCGACTCCCGCCCTCCCCGACTCCCGCTCTCCCCGACTCCCGACTCCCACTCTCTCCCGCGCCCGCTCTCCCCGACTCCCGCCCTCTCTCCCCAACTCCCGACTCCTGCTCCCGCTCTCCCCGACTCCCGCTCTCCCCGACTCCCGACTCCCGCTCCCGCTTGCCCTGACTCCCGACTCCCGCTCTCCCCGACTCCCGACTCAAGCTCTCCCCGACTCCCGACTCCCGCTCTCCCCGACTCCCGCTCCCGCTCTCCCCAACTCCCGACTCCCGCTCTCCCTGACTCCCGCTCTCCCCGATTCCCGCTCCCGCTCTCCCCGACTCCCGCTCTCCCCGACTCCCGCTCTCCCCGACTCCCGCCCTCCCCGACTCCCGCCCTCCCCGACTCCCGACTCCCACTCTCTCCCGCGCCCGCTCTCCCCGACTCCCGCCCTCTCTCCCCAACTCCCGACTCCTGCTCCCGCTCTCCCCGACTCCCGCTCTCCCCGACTCCCGACTCCCGCTCCCGCTTGCCCTGACTCCCGACTCCCGCTCTCCCCGACTCCCGACTCAAGCTCTCCCCGACTCCCGACTCCCGCTCTCCCCGACTCCCGCTCCCGCTCTCCCCGACTCCCACTATCCCCGACTCCCAACTCCCGCTCTCCCCGACTCCCGCTCCCGCTCTCCCCAACTCCCGACTCCCGCTCTCCCCGACTCCCGCTCTCCCCGATTCCCGCTCCCGCTCTCCCCGACTCCCGCTCTCCCCGACTCCCACTCTCCCCGACTCCCGACTCCCGCTCTCTCCCGCTCCCGCTCTCCCCGACTCCCGCCCTCTCTCCCCAACTCCCGACTCCCGCTCTCCCCGACTCCCGACTCCCGCTCCCGACTCCCGGTCTCCCCAACTCCCGACTCCCGCTCTCCCCGACTCCCGACTCCTGCTCTCCCCGACTCCCGACTCCCGACTCCCGCTCCCGACTCCCGCTCTCCCCGACTCCCGACTCCCGCTCTTCCCGACTCCCGACTCCCGCTATCTCCGACTCCCGCTCTCCCCGACTCCCACTCCCGCTATCCCCGACTCCCGCTCTCCCGACTCCCACTCCCGCTCTCCCCGACTCACGACTCCCGCTCTCCCCGACTCCTGCTCTCCCCGACTCCCGACTCCCACTCTCCCCGACTCCCGACTCCCGCTCCTGCTCTCCCCGACTCCCGACTCCCTCTCTCCCCAACTCCCGACTCCTGCTCTCCCCGACTCCCGCTCCCGCTCTCCCCGACTCCTGCTCTCCCCGACTCCCGCTCCCGCTCTCCCCGACTCCCGACTCCCGCTCTCCCCGACTCCCACTCTCCCCGACTCCCGCTCCCGCTCTCCCCGACTCCCGACTCCTGCTCTCCCCGACTCCCGACTCCCGATCTCCCCAACTCCCGCTCCCGCTCTCCCCGACTCCCACTCTCCCCGACTCCCGCTCTCTCCCGAACTTCCGCTCCAACTATCCCCAACTCCCACTCCCGCTATCCCCGACTCTCGCTCTCCCGACTCCCGCTCCCACTCTCCTCGACTCCCGCTCTCCCCGACTCCCGATTCCCGCTATCCCCGACTCCCGACTCCCGCTATCCCCGACTCCCGACTCCCGCTCTCCCCGACTCCCGCTCTCCCCGACTCCCGTTCTCCCCGACTCCCGACTCCCGCTCTCCCCGACTCCCGACTCCCGCTCTCCCCGACTCCCGACTCCCGACTCCCGCTCCCGCTTGCCCCGACTCCCGACTCCCGCTCTCCCCGACTCCCGACTCCCGCTCTCCCCGACTCCCGCTCCCGCTCTCCCCGACTCCCGCTATCCCCGACTCCCGACTCCCGCTCTCCCCGACTCCTGACTCCCGCTCTCCCTGACTCCCGACTCCCGCTCCCGCTTGCCCCGACTCCCGACTCCGCTCTCCCCGACTCCCGACTCCCGCTCTCCCCGACTCCCACTCCCGCTCTCCCCGACTCCCGCTATCCCCGACTCCCGACTCCCGCTCTCCCCGACTCCCGCTCTCCCCGATTCCCGCTCCCGCTCTCCCCGACTTCCGCTCTCCCCGACTCCCGCTCTCCCCGACTCCCGCTCTCCCCGACTCCCGACTCCCACTCTCTCCCGCTCCCGCTCTCCCCGACTCCCGCCCTCTCTCCCCAACTCCCGACTCCCGCTCTCCCGACTCCCGCTCTCCCGCTCCCGACTCCCGCTCTCCCCAACTCCCGACTCCCGCTCTCCCCGACTCCCGACTCCCGCTCTTCCCGACTCCCGCTATCCCCGACTCCCGCTCTCCCCGACTCCCACTCCCGCTATCCCCGACTCCCGCTCTCCCGACTCCCACTCCCGCTCTCCCCCCCGACTCCCGACTCCCGCTCTCCCCGACTCCCGACTCCTGCTCTCCCCGACTCCCGACTCCCGCTCTCCCCGACTCCCGACTCCCGCTCTCCCCGACTCCCGACTCCCGCTCCTGCTCTCCCCGACTCCCGACTCCCTCTCTCCCCGACTCCCGACTCCTGCTCTTCCCGACTCCCGCTCCCGCTCTCCCCGACTCCCGCTCCCGCTCTCCCCGACTCCCGCTCTCCCCGACTCCCGCTCCCGCTCTCCCCGACTCCCGCTCTCCCCGCTCCCGCTCTCCCCGCTCCCGCTCTCCCGACTCCCGCTCTCCCCGACTCCCGCTCTCCCCGCTCCCGCTCCCGCTCTCCCCGACTCCCGCTCTCCTGGCTCCCGCTCTCCCCGCTCCCGCTCTCCCCGACTCCCGCTCTCCCCGACTCCCGCTCTCCCCGACTCCCGCTCTCCCGGCTCCCGCTCTCCCCGACTCCCGCTCTCCCCGCTCCTGCTCTCCCCGCTCCCGCTCTCCCTGCTCCTGCTCTCCCTGCTCCCGCTCTCCCCGACTCCCGCTCTCCCCGACTCCCGCTCCCGCTCTCCCCGACTCCCGCTCTCCCCGACTCCCGCTCTCCCCGACTCCCGCTCTCCCCGACTCCCGCTCTCCCCGACTCCCGCTCCCGCTCTCCCCGACTCCCGCTCTCCCCGACTCCCGCTCCCGCTCTTCCCGCTCCCGCTCTCCCCGCTCCCGCTCTCCCCGACTCCCGCTCTCCCCGACTCCCGCTCTCCCCGCTCCTGCTCTCCCCGACTCCCGCTCTCCCCGACTCCCACTCTCCCCGTTCCCGCTCTCCCCGACTCCCGCTCTCCCCGACTCCCGCTCTCCCCGACTCCCGCTCTCCCCGACTCCCGACTCCCGCTCCTGCTCTCCCCGACTCCCGACTCCCTCTCTCCCCAACTCCCGACTCCTGCTCTCCCCGACTCCCGCTCCCGCTCTCCCCGACTCCCGCTCCCGCTCTCCCCGACTCCCGCTCTCCCCGACTCCCGCTCCCGCTCTCCCCGACTCCCGCTCTCCCCACTCCCGCTCTCCCCGCTCCCGCTCTCCCCGACTCCCGCTCTCCCCGACTCCCGCTCTCCCCGCTCCCGCTCTCCCCGACTCCCGCTCTCCCCGACTACCGACTCCTGCTCTCCCCGACTCCCGCTCCCGCTCTCCCCAACTCCCGCTCTCGCTCTCCCCGACTCCCGCTCTCCCCGCTCCCGCTCTCCCTGCTCCCGCTCTCCCTGCTCCCGCTCTCCCCGACTCCCGCCTCTCCCCGACTCCCGCTCTCCCCGACTCCCGCTCTCCCCGACTCCGCTCTCCCCGACTCCCGCTCTCCCCGCTCCCGCTCTCCCCGACTCCCGCTCCCGCTCTCCCCGCTCCCGCTCTCCCCGACTCCCGCTCTCCCCGACTCCCGCTCCCGCTCTTCCCGCTCCCGCTCTCCCCGACTCCCGCTCTCCCCGACTCCCGCTCTCCCCGCTCCCGCTCTCCCCGACTCCCACTCTCCCCGTTCCCGCTCTCCCCGCTCCCGCTCTCCCCGACTCCCGCTCTCCCCGACTCCCGCTCTCCCCGACTCCCGCTCTCCCCGACTCCCGCTCCCGCTCTCCACGACAGGAATTGCTTCACATCCTCCCTGGTCTCCAATCGTCTAGGATCCCCTTGTCATTGGACCAAGACCTTGCTCTGTCAAGCCCGTGTGGTAGCTGGTGTGCAACGGCCACCCCAGGTTAAAAGAATTCACGCACAGGCATCTTCCACCCTTTAAAATATTTTTTAGCAGATTAGCTGAAACCGCTTCTAGTCACCTGTTTATTTTTACCCTTCTAATGTAATTCAGGCTTTCGGTTCAGAGCTGAGGCTGTGTCAGCGAGAAATAGCTGCGACCTGCCTTCCTCACATGTGGTTTGTTTCACTATTTCAATATTTACAGCATTAACCTCTTTTTAGTTCAAGTATATTACAAACTCTGGGGAGGGACAAGGGCTGAGGTTGTGAACAATTTCTGTTTTGGACCAAGTAGAATCAAAACACCTGCCAAACATCCTCTGGAAAACTTCACACATCGAACTTGATGAAATGTCTTCATACGTACGTGGCCCTGGACATTCCCCACTGATCACTGAACCAGTTCCTCACTCACTCGCCCCCTCAGCTTCCTGCACTCTGTGTCTGTCTCGCCATCTTTCTCTCATGTTCCATGTGTGGTGTGTGGTTTCCGCAGATCACCGCTCAAGGTGCCGAGCTGAGCCGAGCACCTCATTGAAGGAAAAACACGTCAAGAGGTTTTTATCTCAGAACCTCCCTCTGCTATTAATTAGTCAGGTAGTTAGTGTCAGGGTGAATGGGGCAGAGTCTGGCAGCACTTAGTTAGTTAGCTAGTTAGTGTCAGGGTGAATGGGGCAGAGTCTGACAGCACTTAGTTAGTTAGCTAGTTAGTGTCAGGGTGAATGGGGCAGAGGTTGGCAGCACTTAGTTGGTTAGCTAGTTAGTGTCAGGGTGAATGGGGCTGAGTCTGGCAGCACTTAGTTAGTTAGCTAGTTAGTGTCAGGGTGAATGGGGCAGAGTCTGACAGCGCTTAGTTAGTTAGCTAGTTAGTGTCAGGGTGAATGGGGCAGAGTCTGACAGCACTTAGTTAGTTAGCTAGTTAGTGTCAGGGTGAATGGGGCAGAGGTTGGCAGCATTCGTGTTAGGCTGGGGATGAGGTTAGGGTCTGGGTTCACACCAGTCACGTTCAGGAAGTAATATTAAAGGGAGTTTTCTGCGATGTGACTGGGGTGGAACAGTGCTGAGTGTTTCAGCGAGATCACTCACTTCACCAGTTCCAGAACCTACACCGAGGTTGAAGAAATGGACTTGTTTCTGCTGCTGCCTGTTTGTCTGCTGCTGTTTCGAGGTAAGCTGGTGTAATGTGTCGATATCGCCATGTGGTCTTATATCTCACACACCAGAAGTGAAAGCGAGAACTGTGGAGAATTATCAGATTAAAAAATAGTTTAAGAGGTTATAAAAAGAGACAATGAGTTTATCAAATAACCACAAGATTGTTATAGATGGTTCCTTCATGACTGGAGACTCTTAAATCTGTGTTATAGCAAATTACAAACTATATAATCAGTAAAGGTGATTTCACTCGTGGAAGAGACCCGTTTATAACTACATTAAAACTGTGATTAGGAAATTGTGGAGTGTCACATCACACACTGCACTCTTAGCGTGTGTATCTGTAGTGTGTGTGTGTGTTTGTGTCTCTATGTAGTATGTATCTTTGTATGTCAATGTACATGTCTGTTCTTGTATGTTTGTGCTGCACACATCCATAATGTGGCAGTGTTCTTGCATGTGCAGGGGAACGGAATTATTTATTGCCACCATAAGGAACATAATCACAGGATTGTAGCACGAAGAGATGAGTTAAGACAGAATCCACATGGATAGAATTAAGAAATAGGAAGGGGAATGGTGCAATTCTGGAGCATGACAGGTCACCAGACAATGGGGGTGAGATAGAGAGCAGGCTCTGTGGCTTCCAAGAGATATGTAATAACAGGGCAATAATATTGGGTGATTTAACTATCCCAGATAGACTGCAGTAAAGGTAATACAGGTGGGCAAAATGAGCAACACTTCTTAGAAAGTACCCAGGACTGCTTCCTGCTTCAGTCTGTTTCTCGTTCAACAAGGGAAGGAGCAATGCTTGATTTAGTTCGTGGAATGAAGTGAGGCAAAGGGCTGGTGCGTGAGTAGAGAACAATTGGGAAATAGCAACCACAACATAGTCAGGGCCAACGTAACAACAGAAAAGGGCAACAAGGAGTTAAGGTTTAAGCTAATAGTATGAAAGAAATCATGAGGAATATAGAAAGTGGATTGAGGATGTGAAAAGGGAGATTGGAAGGGTTAAAGGGGTATATGAAAAATGACCAGTGGACAATATCAAAGGAAATAGTAAGGGTTTTTATAAATATATAAGTAAAAGAACAGTTATAGAGGGTTAGACCACTGGGGATGGAAGAGTCTAACTAGAGGATGAAGGGATGGTGGAGATATTAAATTAATATTCTGCATCGTTTTTACAAATGATGGTGGAAGTAAGAATGTTGGTGAATTGATGCTGATAACGGAGACAAGGGTCTGGGTGAAGAAATTCTTCCTCATTTCTGTCCTAAATGGCTTACCCCTTATCCTTAGATTATGACCCCTGGTTCTGGACTCTCCGACCATCGGGAACATTCTTCCTGCATCTAGTTTGTCCAGTCCTGTCAGAATTTTATATGTTTCGATGAGATCCCCTCTCATTCTTCTATACTCCAGCGAGTATAAGCCCAATCGACCCAATCTCTCCTCATATGTCATTCCTGCCATCCCAGGTATCAGCCTTGTGAATCTTCGCTGAACTCCTTCCATGGCAAGAACATCCTTCCTCAGATAAGGCGACCAAAACTGCACACAGTACTCAAGGTGTGGTCTCACCAAGGCCCTGTACAACTGCAGCAGGACATCCCTGTTCCTGTACTCGAATCCTCTCGCTATGAAGGCCAACATACCATTTGCCTTCTTCACCGCCTGCTGCACCTGCATGCTTACCTTCAGCAACTGGTGCACAAGGACACGCAGGCGTAACACCCTGTTCAAGGAGGGAGAGAGAGCGATAAATCGGATAATCCAACCGTTCCACTATAAAATAAAAACTGAGGCTTAGTGAATACTTATTAAATATCTTGGCCATTACTTTACTCTTAAGTACAAGTTGCTCCCAGCCCTTGACCAGCCTGTTACCGGTGCTTATAAAAGATCTTGCTACTTCTGTTACCATGACAACCAGTCTCCCTGAAAAACTTCCTCATCTCCTTTTTTGCTTCATTTCTGTGCTTTTCTCTTTCTCTTAATTTTCATGAAGCCTCGCACAGAGGGTCAGCTGCTCGCGTTCTGAGTCAGAAAGCTTTCATTCACGAGGGATTTGCCAAATCTTGATGAATTAAAGTTGTCATACATAAAATAGATTCCCTGCTGTTACTGGGGAGAGCTGACGAGGGCAAAGACTGGCAATCAGTAGTTAGAAACAGGGGGAAACCCCATCATATGGGGTGCTGTTGCTCGGTGTTGCTGTAAGATCAACTATCGGGGGTGGAGTTTATATATAGAATAACAGATACCCGGGAGTGAGTTACAGGCTGGAATCTAATCGAGGGGTTCGGGGGGTTTATATATAGAATAACAGATACCCGGGAGTGAGTTACAGGCTGGAATCTAATCGAGGGGTTCGGGGGATTTATATATAGAATAACAGATACCCGGGAGTGAGTTACAGGCTGGAATCCAATCGAGGGGTTCGGGGGGTTTATATATAGAATAACAGATACCCGGGAGTGAGTTACAGGCTGGAATCTAATCGAGGGGTTCGAGGGGTTTATATATAGAATAACAGATACCCGGGAGAGAGTTACAGGCTGGAATCTAATCGAGTGCTCGGGAGGTTTATATATAGAATAACAGATACCCGGGAGTGAGTTACAGGCTGGAATCTAATCGAGGGTTCGGGGGGTTTATATATAGAATAACAGATACCCGGGAGTGAGTTACAGGCTGGAATCTAATCGAGGGGTTCGGGGGATTTATATATAGAATAACAGATACCGGGAGTGAGTTACAGGCTGGAATCCAATCGAGGGGTTCGGGGTTTATATATAGAATAACAGATACCCGGGAGTGAGTTACAGGCTGGAATCTAATCGAGGGGTTCGAGGGGTTTATATATAGAATAACAGATACCCGGGAGAGAGTTACAGGCTGGAATCTAATCGAGTGCTCGGGAGGTTTATATATAGAATAACAGATACCCGGGAGTGAGTTACAGGCTGGAATCTAATCGAGGGGTTCGGGGGGTTTATATATAGAATAACAGATACCCGGGAGTGAGTTACAGGCTGGAATCTAATCGAGGGGTTCGAGGGGTTTATATATAGAATAACAGATACCCGGGAGAGAGTTACAGGCTGGAATCTAATCGAGTGCTCGGGAGGTTTATATATAGAATAACAGATACCCGGGAGTGAGTTACAGGCTGGAATCTAATCGAGTGCTCGGGGGGTTTATATATAGAATAACAGATACCCGGGAGTGAGTTACAGGCTGGAATCTAATCGAGGGGTTCGGGGGGTTTATATATAGAATAACAGATACCCGGGAGTGAGTTACAGGCTGGAATCTAATCGAGTGTTCGGGGGATTTATATATGGAATAACAGATACCCGGGAGTGAGTTGCTGATTGGCTGCCCTGTTCTCTGCGAAATGTCAAAACTTCAAAACTTAAACACTTATTGAATTAAATACATTAGAGATGGCAGGGCAGGGCAGGCGATGTGTTACTGCTGCAACATGTGGGAGCTGGTGGACACCATTGAGGTCCATGGTGACCACATTTGCAGTAAGTTGGTTGCTCGAGGAACTTCGGCTCCGTGTTGATGAGCTGGAGTCCGAGCTTCAAACACTGCGATACATCAGGGAGGGGGAGAGTTACCTGGACGCTGTGTTCCAGGAGGCAGTCACACCCCTTAGATTAATTAATTCAAATTTGGTCCGTGGTCAGGGACAAGTGGGTGTGACTACAAGCAAGGCAGGTATGGGGATTTAGGGGGTAGTGGTGGAGGAGCCTCAGCCCTTGCTCTTGTCCAATAGGTACGAGGTTCTTACTCTCTGTGTGGACGAGAGCAGGGACTGCAGTGAGGATGAGCAAACTGACCACAGCACCGTGGTACAGGGAGCCATTCAAGAGGGGGGAGCAAAAAAAATGTGGTTGTGGTAGGGGACAGTATAGTTAGGGGGATAGACACTGTTCTCTGCAGCCAAGAGCGTGAGTCCCGAAGGCTTTGTTGCCTACCTGGTGCCAGGGTAAAGGACATCTCCTCCGGGCTGGAGAAGTACTTGGACTGGGAGGGGGAGGATCCAGTTGTTGTGGTCCACGTAGGTACCAACGACATAGGTAGGACAAAGAAAGAGGTTCTGCTGAGAGTGTTTGAGCAGCTAGGGACTAAATTAAAAAGCAGAACCACAAAGGTAATAATCTCTGGATTATTACCTGAGCCACAAGCAAATTGGCATTGGGTCAATAGGATCAGGGAGATGAATGCTTGGCTCAAAGATTGGTGTGGGAGAAGTGGGTTTCGATTCGTGGGGCACTGGCACCAGTACTGGGGAAAGAGAGAGCTGTTCCATTGGGACGGACTACACCTGAACCATGCTGGGACCAGAGTTCTAGCGAATCGAATAACTAGGGCTTTAAACTAAATAAGGGGGTGGGGGGGGGAGGGTCCCGGTGTAGAGAAATCTAGAATGCTAAAAAGAAAAGATAAGGAAGCAGTGCAGGAAAGTGATTGGGGTAAGGATAACCAGATTGTGTCAGGAAGGGACAGAGTGTACAAACAAAGGAGTGCACTAACAAATAGGGTCCGGGTAAGAAAAAATGGTAATAAGACAAATAGGGCCATAGTACAAAAAAAAGTTAAGATGTCTAAAAATGTGAAAAAAAAAAATCTAAAGGCACTGTATCTGAATGCACAAAGCATTCGTAATAAGGTAGACGAATTAACAGCGCAAATAGGTGTAAACGGATATGATATAATTGCGATTACGGAGACATGGCTGCAGGGTGACCAAGGCTGGGAGCTGAATATCCAAGGATATTCGATATTTAGGAAGGACAGGCAAAAAGGAAAAGGAGGTGTGGTTTCGTTGTTAGTAAAAGATGAAATCAGAGCAATAGTGAGAAAGGATATTGGCTCAGAAAATCAAGATGTAGAATCAGTCTGGGTGGAGCTAAGAAGCACCAAGGGGCAGAAAACATTGTTGGGAGTTGTCTATAGGCCTCCAAACAGTAGTGGTAATGTAGGGGATGGCATCAAACAGGAAATTAGAGAGGCATGTAACAAGGGTACTACAGTAATCATGGGAGACTTTAATCTACATATAGACTGGCCAAACCAAATTAGCAATAATACTGTGGAGGATGAATTCCTGGAGTGTGTACGAGATGGTTTTTTAGACCAGTACGTTGAGGAGCCAACTAGGGAACAGGCTATCCTTGATTGGGTACTGTGCAATGAGAAGGGGTTAATTAATAATCTTGTTGTGCGGGGTCCTTTAGGGAAGAGTAACCATAACATGATAGAATTGTTCATTAAGATGGAAAGTGAAGAAGTCCAATCCGAAACTAGGGTGCTAAATCTAAACAAAGGAAACTACGATGGTATGAGGAGTGAGTTGGCTATGATAGATTGGGGAGCTTCATTAAAAGGCATGACGGTGGATAGGCAATGGCTGACATTTAAGGAACGAATGCATGAATTGCAACAGTTATACATTCCTTTCTGGTGCAAAAACACAAAAAGGAAAAGCGGCCCAACCATGGCTAACAAAAGAAATTAAGGATAGTATTAGAACCAAAGAGGAGTCATATAAAGTTGCCAGAAAAAGTAGTAAGCCTGAGGATTGGGAGCAGTTTAGAGTTCAGCAAAAAAGGACCAAGAGATTGATTAAGAGGGGAAAAATAAAGTATGAGAGTAAACTTGCAAGGAACATAAAAGTGGACTGTAAAAGCTTCTACAAGTATGTAAAAAAAAAGATTAGTGAAGACAAATGTAGGTCCCTTACAGTCAGAAACGGGAGAATTTATAATGGAGAACAAGGAAATGGCAGAGCAATTAAACAAATACTTTGGTTCTGTCTTCACGGAAGAGGACACAAATAACTTCCCAGAAATGCTTTGGAACCAAGGGTCCAGTGAGAAGGAGGAATTAAAGGAAATTAGTATTAGTTAAAAAAATAGTGCTGGAGAAATTAATGGGACTGAAAGCTGATAAATCCCCAGGGCCTGATAATCCGCATCCCAGAGTACTAAAAGAGGTAGCCATGGAAATAGTGGATGCATTGGTTGTCATCTTCCAAAATTATATAGATTATGGAACAGTTCCGGCAGATTGGAGGGTGGCAAATGTAACCCCACTATTTAAAAAAGGAGGGAGAGAGAAAACCGGGAATTACAGACATCCTAACATCAGTAGTAGGGAAAATGCTAGAGTCTATTATAAAGGATGTGATAACAGGACACTTAGAAAATATCAACGGGATTAGACAAAGTCAACATGGATTTATGAAAGGGAAATTGTGTTTGACAAACCTACTGGAGTTTTTTGAGGATGTAACTGGTAGAATAGACAAGGGAGAACCAGTGGATGTGGTGTATTTGGATTTTCAGAAGGCCTTTGATAAAGTCCCACATAAGAGGTTAGTGTGCAAAATTAAAGCTCATGGGATTGGAGGTAATATACTGGCATGGATTGAAAATTGGTTAACAGACAGGAAACAGAGAGTAGGAATAAATGGGTCTTTTTCGGGGTGGCAGGCGGTGACTAGTGGGATACCGCAGGGATCAGTGCTTGGGCCCCAGCTATTCACAATATATATCAATGATTTGGATGAGGGAACCAAATGTAATATTTCGAAGTTTGCTGACGACACAAAACTAGATGGGATTGTGAGTTGTGAGGAGGATGCAAAGAGGCTTCAAGGCGATTTAGACAAGTTGAGTGAGTGGGCAAATACATGGCAGATGCAGTATAACGTAGATAAATGTGAAGTCATCCACTTCGGTCGGAAAAACAGAACAGTAGAGTATTATTTAAATGGTGATAGATTGGGAAATGTAGATGTACAAAGGGACCTGGGTGTCCTTGTACACCAGTCACTGAAAGCAAACATGCAGGTGCAGCAAGCAGTTAGGAAGGCAAATGGTATGTTGGCCTTCATTGCAAGAGGATTTGAGCACAGGAGCAAGGATGTCTTACTTCAGTTATACAAGGCCTTGGTGAGACCACAGCTGGAGTACTGTGTGCAGTTTTGGTCTCCTTACCTAAGAAAGGAAATACTTACCATAGAGGGAGTGCAGCGAAGGTTCACCAGACTGATTCCTGGGATGGCAGGACTGTCGTATGAGGAGAGTTGGTTCAACTAGACCTGTATTCACTAGAGTTTAGAAGAATGAGAGGGGATCTCATTGAAACGTATAAAATTTTGACAGGGCTAGACAGACTGGATGCAGGGAGGATGTTTCCCCTGGCTGGAGGGGTCTAGAACGAGGGGTCACAGTCTCAGGATACAGGGTAGGACATTTAGGACTGAGATGAGGAGAAATTTCTTCACTCAGAGGGTGGTGAACCTGTGGAATTCTCTACCACAGAAGGCTGTGGAGGCCAAGTCACTGAATATATTTAAGAAGGAGATGGATAGATTTCTAGACACAAAAGGCATCAAGGGGTATGGGGAGAGAGCGGGAATATGGTATTGAGATAGAGGATCAGCCATGATCATATTGAATGGTGGAGCAGGCTCGAAGGGCCGAATGGCCTACTCCTGCTCCTATTTTTCTATGTCTCTTGGTGTTTTGTGATTTTCTCTCTGTTAGGCACTGAGTTGCTCAATTCTGTTCTTGTTGCTGGAGGTTTCTGTTAGTTCAGGTTGTTATTGGTGCTGATGTTTGTTCTGCAGATACTCTCGGCACCCAAAGCTGTCTGGAGGATGAGGACAGACCCGGCAACGTGACCACAGGTAGGAGCAAGCAGAGGCACATTGAATCACAACTAACCAAGTGCTGACAGTGAAAGCATGCCCAGACTGCGAGCTCACCCAGACTGCGAGCTCACCCAGACTGTGAGCTCACCCAGACTGCGAGCTCACCCAGACTGCGAGCTCACCCAGACTGTGAGCTCACCCAGACTGCGAGCTCACCCAGACTGTGAGCTCACCCAGACTGCGAGCTCACCCAGACTGCGAGCTCACCCAGACTGCGAGCACGGCCAGGATAATATAGGAAGGCCCGTGTGAGTGGTGAGTCAGTGTGAGTTGTGAGTCAGTGTGAGTTGTGAGTCGGTGTGAATCGTGAGGCGTGAGTCAGTGTGAGTTGTGAGGCATGAGGTGGTGTGAGGCGTGAGGTGGTGTGAGGTGGTGTGAGGCATGAGGTGATGTGAGGCATGAGGTGGTGTGAGGCGGTGTGAGGCGGTGTGAGGCGTGAGGCGGTGTGAGGTGTGAGGCATGAGGTGGTGTGAGGCGTGAGGTGGTGTGAGGTGGTGTGAGGCATGAGGTGGTGTGAGGCATGAGGTGGTGTGAGGCGGTGTGAGGCGTGAGGTGGTGTGAGGCGTGAGGTGGTGTGAGGTGGTGTGAGGCGTGAGGTGGTGTGAGGCATGAGGTGGTGTGAGGCGGTGTGAGGTGGTGTGAGGCGTGAGGTGGTGTGAGGCATGAGGTGGTGTGAGGCATGAGGTGGTGTGAGGCGGTGTGAGGTGGTGTGAGGCGTGAGGTGGTGTGAGGCGTGAGGTGGTGTGAGGTGGTGTGAGGCGTGAGGTGGTGTGAGGCGTGAGGTGGTGTGAGGCGTGAGGTGGTGTGAGGCGTGAGGCGGTGTGAGGTGTTGTGAGGTGTGAGGTGTGAGGCGGTGTGAGGCGTGAGGTGGTGTGAGGCGTGAGGTGGTGTGAGGTGGTGTGAGGCATGAGGTGGTGTGAGGCGTGAGGTGGTGTGAGGCGTGAGGCGGTGTGAGGCGTGAGGTGGTGTGAGGCATGAGGTGGTGTGAGGCATGAGGTGGTGTGAGGCGGTGTGAGGCATGAGGTGGTGTGAGGCGTGAGGTGGTGTGAGGCGTGAGGTGGTGTGAGGCGTGAGGTGGTGTGAGGTGGTGTGAGGTGTGAGGTGTGAGGCGCGAGGTGGTGTGAGGTGTGAGGTGGTGTGAGGCGTGAGGTGGTGTGAGGCGTGAGGTGGTGTGAGGCGTGAGGTGGTGTGAGGCGTGAGGTGGTGTGAGGCGTGAGGTGGTGTGAGGCGTGAGGTGGTGTGAGGCGTGAGGTGGTGTGAGGCATGAGGTGGTGTGAGGCATGAGGTGGTGTGAGTGGTGAGGCGGTGTGAGGCATGAGGCGGTGTGAGGCGTGAGGTGGTGTGAGGCGTGAGGTGGTGTGAGGCATGAGGTGGTGTGAGGCATGAGGTGGTGTGAGGCATGAGGTGGTGTGAGTGGTGAGGCATGAGGTGGGGTGAGAGGTGAGGTGGTGTGAGTGGTGAGTCGGTGTGAGTGGTGAGGCGTGAGGTGGTGTGAGTTGTGAGGTGGTGTGAGTGGTGAGGCGGTGTGAGTTGTGCGGCGTGAGGTGGTGTGAGAGGTGAGTCGGTGTGAGTGGTGAGGCGGTGTGAGTGGTGCGGGTGGTGCGGCGTGAGGTGGTGTGAGAGGTGAGTCGGTGTGAGTTGTGAGGTGGTGTGAGTGGTGAGGTGTGAGGTGGTGTGAGGCGTGAGGTGGTGTGAGGTGAGAGGCGGTGTGAGGCGTGAGGTGGTGTGAGGTGGTGTGAGTGGTGAGTCAGTATGAGTTGTGAGTCGGCGTGAGTTGTGAGGCGGTGTGAGTGGTGAGGCGTGAGGCGGTGTGAGTGGTGAGGCGGTGTGAGTGGTGCGGCGTGAGGCGGTGTGAGTGGTGCGGCGTGAGGTGGTGTGAGAGGTGAGTCGGTGTGAGTTGTGAGGCGGTGTGTCAGAGCCAGGCGGGAGTGGGAGGCTGGAATGGGATTGGGTGGTGGCTAACGCTGCAGTCCGTGAGCAGAAAGAGGTGGATTGTGCTCAGAATGGTCCATTGAACAATCCAATGATGCAAGGTTAAGTGCGGGGCTGCAACATATGGAAGTTATTGAGTTCAGCAGAATTGAAAGTGTGAGGGCGCGGAGTGCTCGCGGTTGTTCAGATGCTCGGAGGCGAGGCATTGTGCTGCACAGACCCTGGGCTGGATTGTACTTGGACAGGGGCTGACAGTGAGCCAGACGTATGCTCTAGAATAACGGATACAAGCTGTTTGCTTTTATTTGCTGTGCACTGGGTTTTCCGCTGATCCGTGTGGTTTGTGGTTGGTGTGATGATCACACGTTAATGATAATCATGAGTAATACAATTCAACTGCTGAGAAATGCCTGTGAAAAGCTGCAGCTTTGGGGGATGTTCTCAGGCAAGCTCAGGTGCTAACTTTATTCCACTTTTCTTTATTTCTGTCTTGTTACTGAGTGAGGAGCCTTTGTTTGAAACAGCTCAAATTATTTTAAACTGAGTGATTTATTCCAGGTGGGACAGTTTGTGGACACAGACTCTGCTCTGTCACCATTTCACACACAGCCTCAAGGCTCTACTCTGCTCTTTCCCCTCCCACCCCAGCGTTTCCCTCCTGAGAAAGGATTTCTTGTGCTGAAGTTGATAACTGTTGACTTCCAAACTTACTTAATGGTATTGATGCGGAGATGCCGGTGTTGGACTGGGGTGGACAAAAATGAGAAGTCGCACAACACCAGGTTAAAGTCCAACAGATTTATTTAAAATTACAAGCTTTCGGAGCTGTCGCCCCTTCCTCAGGTAAAGTTACAATGGTAGAGTGAGAGATATGCCGGCCATGAGGTTACAGATTGTGGTGGAATATAATTCTGCTGCTGCTGATGGCCCACAGCGCCTCATGGATGCCCAGTTTTGAGCTGCTAGATCTGTTCTGAATCTATCCCATTTAGCACGGTGGTAGTGCCACACAACACGATGGGAGGGTGTCCTCAGTGTGAAGACGGGACTTCGTCTCTACAATGACTGTGCGCTGGTCACTGCTGCCAATACTGTCATGGACAGTTGCATCTGTGACAGGTAGATTGGTGAGGACGAGGTCAAATAGGTTTGTCCCTTGTGTTGGTTCTCTCACCACCTGCTGCAGGCCTAGTCTGGCAGCTATGTCCTTCAGTACTCAGCGAGCTCGGTCAGTAGTGGTGCTACCGAGACACTCTTGGTGATGGACATTGAAGTCCCCCACCCAGAGTACATTCTGTACCCTTGCTACTCTCAGTGCTTCTTCCTAGTGCTGTTCAACATGGAGGAGTACTGATTCATCAGCTGAGGGAGGGCGGTAGGTGGTAATCAGCAGGAGGTTTCCTTGTCCATGTTTGACCTGAAGCTATGAGACTTCATGGGGTCCGGAGTCAATGTTGAGGACTCCCAGGGCCACTCCTTCCTGACTGTATACCACTGTGCCACCACCCCTGGTGGGTCTGTCCTGCCCGTGGGACAGGACATACCCAGGGATGGTGATGGAGGAGTTTGGGACATTGGCTGAAAGGTATGATTCTGAGAGTATGACCATGTCAGGCTGTTGCTCTCCCAAATTTGGCACAAGTCCCCAGATGTTGGTGAGGAGGACTTTACAGGGTTGATTGGGCTGGGTGTGCCATTGTCGTGTCCGTAGCCGGTGCCGAGGTCGATGTCGGGTGGTCCGTCCGGTTTCATTCTTATTATTTTGTTTCGTAGCGGTTTGTTAAGAGTCGACCACATTGCTGTGGGTCTGGAGTCACATATAGGCCAGACCAGGTAAGGACGGCAGATTTCCTTCCCTAAAGGACATCAGTGAACCAGATGGGTTTTTACGACAATCCGGTAGTTTTATAGTCACCATTACTGATACGAGCTTTTCATTCCAGATTTATTTAAACCACTTGCCTGGATGAGTGCAGCTTCAACAACACTCAAGAAATTCGACATCATCCGAGACAAAGCAGCCCGCTTGATTGGCACCCTATCCACCACCTTAAACATTCACTCCCTCCACCACCGGCGCACCGTGGCTGCAGTGTGTACCATCTACAAGATGCACTGCAGCAACTCGCCGAGGCTTCTTCGGCAGCACCTCCCAAACCCGTGACCTCTTCCACCTAGAAGGACAAGGGCAGCAGGCGCATGGGAACACCACCACCTTCAAGTTCCCCTCCAAGTCACACACCATCCTGACTTAGAAATATATCGCTGATCCTTCATCGTCGCTGGGTCAAAATCCTGGAACTCCCTCCCTAACAGCACTGTGGGAGCACCTTCACCACACGGACTGCAGCGGTTCATGAAGGCGGCTCACCACCACCTTCTCAAGGGCAACTAGGGATGGGCAAAAAATGCTGACCTTGCCAGCGACGCCCACATCCCATGAACGAATATTTAAAAAAATGAATTTAAATTCCCCAGCTAAAATCTCCTCTGGATTACTAGTCCAGTAGCATAACTACTATGCTACCGTTTCCAGTACTCCCTCAGTACTGCCACTCCGACAGTGCTGTGCTCCCTCAGTACTGCCCCTCCAACAGTGCAGCACTCCCTCAGTACTGCCCCTCCGACAGTGCAGCACTCCCTCAGTACTGCCCCTCCGACAGTGCAGTGCTCCCTCAGTACTGCCCCTCTGACAATGCAGCACTCCCTCAGTACTGCCCCTCCGACAGTGCAATGCTCCCTCAGTACTGCCCCTCCGACAGTGCAGCACTCCCTCAGTACGGCCCCTCCGACAATGCAGCACTCCCTCAGTACTGCCCCTCCGACAGTGCAATGCTCCCTCAGTACTGGGAGGCACGGGAATTCTGGGGGGGACAACCTTCTGACTCCGAGGTGAGAGTGAACATACTGAATGAGCCCCATCGAAGTACAAGCTGCATTGGTTTCAGCAGTGTATATAGATGTGTATAGGATGCTGGGTATGTTCAGGATATCAATACCATGAATACTCTGTATGTACGCCTTGTGCTATCAATCTGTCCTCTTTGCCCATACTCCTAACTCGGCCATGTTGCTGTTGTAGGTGCTCCGGAGGGACCATCCAAGTTGACGTGTTACAGACAGCTGAGCAGGAACAATGACCCGTTAATCTGCAGCTGGACTGCAGGGAAGGAGTTGACGGAGTACATACTGTGCTACTGGTTAGTGATTCACGGGTCAGCCGTACACAGGCTGAGCACAGGTCCGAGGGTCAGTGTCAGTGCCCAGAGACGCAGAGCTCAGTCACAAAGTACAAAGGGGCGAATTCTCCACCATGAGTTGCACCACTGTTACTCCAATGCACAGGCATTTACACAAGGGTTTCCTGAATTAGCTCATTTGCATAGCCTTTGGAGTAGGGATTGGTGTAAATCCAGTGTAAAATGGGTGTAATTTACTGGAATGCCCCCTTTAAAAAGACAAATCCTGGCTGAAACTTTCAGCAGAGAGGGAACAGAGAGCAGGGGGACGGGGGCATAGGAGGGTATGGGGGGGACGGGGGTAGTGCTCGAACTCTCACACTCTCCAGCTCAGGATTTCCTCACGGACACCTTGTAATCCCAACTCAGTTTACTCCGAGTGTAAACCCAGGAAACTCCCAACTGCTCATTATAATATATGTAAATGAGGACACTCACATGCGGTTCAGAAAGCGGGAGGAGCCCGGGGAAAGTGGGAGGAGCCCGGGGAAAGTGGGAGGAGCCCGGGGAAATCGGGCGGGGCTGGGGAAAGTGGGAGGAGCCCAGGGAAAGCGGGCGGGGCCGTGGAAAGTGGGAGGAGCTGGGGAAAGTGGGCGGTGCCGAAGTGGGAGGGGGCGGGGAAAACGCTCCGCTTCTGCCCAATTTTCCTGCTGGAGAGAATTTCTTTTGCCATTTCTGCATCGCTAACGTGCTGAAAGCGGTGAGGAAATTCTCTCCTTAGTATCTTGTGATTGAGAAACGTTCTCACTTAAACCCAATAATGATTTCCCTCCGGCTGATCCCTCACTCAGTTAATAAGTGCGACCCGGAGCGGAATGCCGCAGGTCCCATCCCTGCCCTGTGCGGAGGGTCAGTGCCCGGGATTATCCTGACCAGTGAGGTAAAGTACGGACTAGGCGGTGATGCCTTCTGTAGTTGAATATCCTGCTGACACACCAGTCGTTTCCGTGCAGTTTTCCTGATCGCCTGTAGATTGGTGTAAAGCTCAGAGAAAGGGGAAAATGTTTCCGCCGATCTTACACTGAAGTTTCCAGGGTCGATGGAGGAACCACCATTAGTGACCAGTAGCTGATAAGACTCTCGGGCACCTCATTTTGATGTATTTTTTCCTGTTTTATAAGATTGTGTTTCTCTCATTTCCTGTTTCCAGTTGCGAGACGTGCAAGAATTGCCGGCCCTTTGAGGCACAGAATAAAACCCAGTATAAAGTGACCCGCGACAACCTGTACCTCGACAAGAACCTCACCTTCTGGGTGGAAACAGCCGGGGGGAGGAAGCTGAAATCGGAAAAGCTCTACGTTGTGCCAAAGACTTCAAGTGAGTTGGACTCTTGCTGTGTAAGGTCACGGCCGTCAGGCGGTGCTGCAGAATGCTTGGCTGATCCCGAGGTCTCCAGCTCCGGCACTTGGTGGACTTGCCAGCTGAAATAGCGAGATTAAAAGAGGCTGTGCTATTCTTCACATCTTTCACTGTTTGCAAATCAGTTCTGCCTCATTGCAGACTGTTGCTGCAGCTAATTATGGGCAATATCTGTGATTGGAGGGATTGACTTCCAGCCAAGGGTAAATCAAGATGTATCTGTTCGGAAGTTGTAGTGATGGGGGTGGGAGGCTGGGGGAGTTAACGCCCAGAATCTGCTAAACGTGGGGATAGAATCTCTGCCACACCTCCCCAAATTGCCGCCAGAATTTCAGCAGATGCTTGGCAGGAGTGGCCATCTCTCCAGGGTTCACACCGATCAGCGCCCGAGTTACAGCGGGTGATGCGGAGAGACCTGTGGGCAGTATGGGCGCGCAGGGTGAAGTCGTTTATATCTCTCACCAACAATGAACCTGATCTGAAGCAGTCATTGGGTGAAACCCCTTTGTGAACAAGGGTTGTCCTTGGGGGTCAGTGAGGGTCGGGGGGGATCCAGTGAGGGTCCGGGGGGAGGGGTCAGTGAGGGTCCGGGGGGGGGATCAGTGAGGGTCGGGGGGGGGTGGGGGTCAGTGAGGGTCGGGGGTCCGTGAGGGTCCGGGGGGGCTGGGGTCAGGGAGGGTCCCGGGGGGTCAGGGATCTGTAACTCCTTCTTGTCAGGCACTTTCTCATTGGTCAATTACTATTCTGATGCTCATGGTACTGAAAGTGGAGACGATTCCGCAGTGTAGCAGCTATCACGTTTGCGGAATCATTTCGTTGGATCTTGCTCCTTATGCATGTCCAGAGGCGAGTTTGCTCTCCTGTGTAAGGACATAAGAACATAAGAATTAGGAGCTGGAGTAACCCATATATTGTGTAAAATGAGATATGGGTAATAGCTAACAGTTAACATGAAAAGCACAAAACCTGCTCACAAGGGTGGCGCTTTTGTTGTTTGGCGAACCGACCTCTACCTAGCGGAAGCTGAATGCCAACTCTTCGACACCTCCTCCTACCTACCTCCGCCTGGACCATGACCCCACTACCGAACATCAAGCCATCATTTCCAAGACTGTCACTGACCTCATGAGAAGAGATTGAGTAAACTAGGCCTGTATTCTCTTGAATTCAGAAGAATGAGAGGGGATCTCATTGAAGCATACAAAATTATTCCAGGGCTTGATCGGGTGGATGCTGGGAGAATGTTTCCCTTGGCTGGGGAGTCTAGAACCAGGGGCCACAGCCTCAGGATAAAGGGTAGGCCATTCAGGACTGAGATGAGAAGAAATTTCTTCATACAGAGGGTGGTGAATCTTTGGAATTCTCTACCCCAGAGGGCTGTGGAGGCTCAGTCATTGGGTATATTCAAAACAGAAGTCGATAGATTTCTGACTACTAAGGGCATCAAGGGATATGGCGATAGGGCTGGTGAATGGAGTTGAGGCAGAAGATCAGCCATGATCTCATTGAATGGCGGAGCAGGCTCGAAGGGCCGAATGTCCGACTCCTGCTCCTATTTCTTATGTTATGTAAGGGATCTGAACACGAACCATCGACTGTTGAAAGAGGCACGGAAACCCTCGGTGAGGTTTCTGCCAAATTAAAAAAAATTGACAAAAACTAAATAGCAGTGAGGATTGAGCCCCACCGCAGCCCCAGCCCCAGCGCAGCCCCAGCCCCAGCGCTGCCCCAGCCCCAGCCCCACCGCAGCCCCAGCTCCAGCCCCACCACAGCTCCAGCTCCAGCCCCACCGCAGCTCCAGCTCCAGCCCCACCGCAGCTCCGGCTCCGGCTCCCAAACTCCGACCACAACAAAGTAATGAATCGAGGCAGCTCAGAACAAGACCAGGGACTGCATCGTAAAGAATCAAAGTTAATTCTCCGTTGTAACACTGTCGCTCTTATTTTAGTCAAGTACAATGCTTTGCTGGGCAAAGAGATTGAGCTGGCAAGGTCCACGGGACAGCTCACGCTCACCTGGAAGAAGCCAGAAGTGAAAGCGATTCACAATGAAATTCGGTATCGCAGAGCACGGTCCAGGATGTGGAACCAGGTAAAAGGACACACCGTCTCCTAAACTTTCTAACACAAAGTAGACTTTCTCTGACCAGCCTCCCATCACCAGTTTACCAATCAGCATGATGCGATTTCTGGATAAATTTTGTTCATCAAGCTGAGAGATATCTGAGCGAGGGACAAACAGTGTCCCATCAAACACTCCCAGGGCAGGTACAGCACGGGTTAGATACAGAGTAAAGCTCC
Source organism: Squalus acanthias (assembly GCA_030390025.1). Lineage (NCBI taxonomy): Eukaryota > Metazoa > Chordata > Chondrichthyes > Squaliformes > Squalidae > Squalus > Squalus acanthias. The sequence continues at coordinate 137,414 of JASTWF010000268.1, read as the reverse complement.
CTCTACACTGTCCCATCAAACACTCCCAGGGCAGGTACAGCACGGGTTAGATACAGAGTAAAGCTTCCTCTACACTGTCCCATCAAACACGCCCAGGGCAGGTACTGTATGGGTTAGAGTCAGAGTTATACAGCACAGAAAGAGGCCCTTCGGCCCATTGTGTCTGCGCCGGTCATCAAACCCTGTCTATTCTAATCCCATTTTCCAGCACTTGGTCCATAGCCTTGTATGCTATGGCGTTTCAAGTGCTCATCTAAATGCTTCTTGAATGTTGAGAGTTCCTGCCTCTACCACCCTTTCAGGCAGTGAGTTCCAGATTCCAATCACCTTCTGGGTGAAAAAGTTTTTCCTCAAATCCCCTCTAAACCTCCTGCCCCTTACCTTGAAACTATGCCCCCTGGTTATTGACCCCTCTACTAAGGGGAAAGGTTCCTTTCTATCTACCCTATCTATGCCCCTCATAATTTTGTACACCTCAATCAGGTCCCCCCTCAGCCTTCTCTGCTCTAAGGAAAATAACCCAAGCCTGTCCAGTCTCTCTTCATAGCTGAAGCGCTCCAGCCCAGGTAACATCCTGGTGAATCTCCTCTGCACCCTCTCCAATGCAATCACATCCTTCCTGTAGTGTGGCAACCAGAATTGCACACAGTATTCCAGCTGTGGCCTAACGAGCGTTTTGTACAGCTCCATCATAACCTCCCTGCTCTTATATTCTATGCCTCGGCTAATGAAGGCAAGTATCCCATATGCCTTTTTAACCACCTTATCTACCTGTCCTGCTGCCTTCAGGGATCTATGTACATACACACCAAGGTCCCTCTGATCCTCTGTCCTTCCTAGGGGCCTACCATTCATTGTGCATTCCCTTGCCTGGTTAGTCCTCCCAAAATGCATCACCTCACACTTTTCAGGATTAAATTCCATTTGCCACTGTTCTGCCCATCTAACCATCCCGTCCATATCGTCCTGTAGCCTGAGGCTTCCCTCCTCGCTATTTACCACTCCACCAATTTTCGTGTCATCTGCGAACTTACTGATCATACCTCCTACATTCATATCTAAATCATTAATGTACACTACAAACAGCAAAGGACCCAGCACCAATCCCTGCGGTACACCACTGGACACAGGCTTCCAGTCACAAAAACAACCTTTGACCATCACCCTCTGTCTCCTGCCACTAAGCCAATTTTGGATCCAATGTGCCAAATTGCCCTGGATCCCATGGGCTCTTACCTTCTTGACCAGTCTCCCATGCGGGACTTTGTCAAAAGCCTTACTGAAGTCCATGTAGACTACATCAACTGCACTACTCTCATCCACACACCTAGTCACCCCCTCAAAAAATTCAATCAAATTGGTCAGACATGATCTCCCCCTGACAAAGCTATGCTGACTATCCCTGATTAATCCTTGCCTGTCCAAGTGGAGACTAATTCTGTCCCTCAGAATTTTTTCCAATAATTTCCCTACCACTGATGTTAGGCTCACTGGCCTGTAATTCCCTGGTTTATCCGTAGTACCCTTCTTGAACAATGGTACTACGTTAGCTGTTCTCCAGTCCTCTGGCACCTCCCCTGTGGCCAGAGAGGTTCTGAAAATTTGTGTCACAGCCCCTGCAATCTTCTCCCTTGCCTCACACAGCAGCCTGGGCTACGTCTTGTCTGGGCCTGAGGATTTATCCACTTTTAAGCCTGCTAAAACTGCTAGTACCTCCTCCCTCTCAATATTAATTTGTTCAAGTATATCACAATGCCCCTGCCTGATTTCTATGCCTACATCACCCTTCTCCATAGTGAACACTACATCTTCCGGCTCAACACACAAATTGCCACTTTGGTCCCAAATGGGCCCTACTCTTTCCCTGGTTATCCTCTTGCCCTTAATATACTTATAAAACACCATGGGATTTTCCTTTATTGTGCCCGCCAGTGTTTTTTCATGCCCCCTCTTCGCTCTCCTAATTTCTCTTTTAAGTACACCCCTGCACTTTTTATACTCCTCTAGGGCTTCCACTGTTTTTAGTCCTTTGTATCTGCCAAAAGCCTCCCTTTTTTTCTTAATCCATTCTTGTATATCCCTTGACATCCAGGGTTCCCTGGGATTGTTGGTCCCACCCTTGACCTTTACGGGAACATGTTGGCGTTGTACTCTCTATTTCCTTTCTGAAAGACTCCCATTGCTCTGATGTGGATTTTCCTACAAGTAGCTGATCCCAGTCCATTTTGGTCAGATCCTGCCTTATCATATTTAAATCGGCCTTCCCCCAATTTAGAACCTTTATTTCCGGTCCATCTTTGTCCTTTTCCATGACTTATTATGGTCACAGTCACCAAAATGCTCTCCTGACACTTCTACCACTTGCCCGGCTACATTCCCTAGAATTAGGTCGAGTACCGCCCCCTCTCTTGTAGGACTTTCTACATGCTGGCTCAAAAAGCTCTCCTGGATGCACTCCAAGAATTCCGCACCCTCTAAGCCTTTCACACTCTGACTATCCCAGTTAATATTGGGGAAGTTGAAATCTCCTACTATTATTACCCTATTATTTCTATATTTCTCTGAGATTTGCCTAAATATCTGTTCCTCTATCTCCCCCTGACGGTTTGGGGGCCTATAGTACACTCCCAGCAAAGTGCTTGCCCCCTTTTTCTTTTTAAGTTCTACCCATATGGCCTCATTAGAGGAATCTGCTAAGATATCATCCCTCCTTACAGCAGTAATTGACTCCTTGATTAATATTGCAACACCCCGCTCCTCTTTTACACCCCCCTCTGTCTCGCCTGAAGATTCTATATCCCAGAATATTGAGCTGCCAGTCCTGCCTCTCCCTTAACCATGTCTCTGTGACAGCAACAATATCATACTCCCACGTGTTCATCAACACCTTCAATTCATCTGCCTTACTCGCAAGACTCCTTGCATTAAAATAAATGCCATGCAGCCTTGCCATACTCCCTTGTGCCGTTACATATTTGCTCTGCCTTCTAGGCTGACTTGTTTTTTCCTCTATATTTGGCCGTGCATCACACCCTACTATAGCTCCACTCCGTATCCCATCCCCCTGCCAAGTTAATTTAAACCCCCCCCCCAACAGTACTAGCAAACCTCCCCGCAAGGATGTTGGTCCCGTTCCGGTTCAGGTGCAGCCTGTCCAACTTGTACAGGTCCCACCTTCCCCAGAAGCAGACCCAGTGATCCAGGAAACTAAAGCCCTCCCTCCCGCACCAACTCTTTAGCCATGCATTCTTCTGCTCTATCCTCCTATTCCTATACTCACTAGCACGTGGCACTGGGAGTAATCCAGAGATTACAACCTTTGAGGTCCTGCTTTTTAATCTGCTACCTAGCTCCCTAAATTCTTGTTGCAGGACCTCATCCCTCTTTCTACCCATGTCATTGGTACCAATGTGAACCACGACCTCTGACTGTTCGCCCTCCCCCTTCAGAATGCCCTGCAGCCGTTCAGTGACATCCTTGACCCTGGCAACAGGGATGCAACGTACCATCCTGGAGTCACGTCTGCGGCCACAGAAACGTCTATCTGTTCCCCTTACGATAGAATCCCCTATCACTATTGCTCTCCCACTCTTTTTCCTCCCCTCCTGTGCAGCTGAGCCACTCGTAGTGCCACGGACTTGGCTCTTGCTGCATTCCCCTGAGAAACCATCTCCCCCAGCAGTATCCAAAATGGAAAATCTGTTGGAGAGGGAGATGGACCCAGGGGACTCCTGCACTACCTTCCTAGTTCTTTTACTCTGTCTGGCGGTCACCCATTTCCTGTCTGCCTTTGCACTCTTTACCTGCGGTGTGACCACCTCGTTAAACGTGCTATCCACGAAGATCTCAGCTTCGCAGATGCTCCAGTGACTCCAGCCGCAGCTCCAGCTCCGAAACGCGGACTTTGAGTAGCTGCAGCTGGAGACACTTCCTGCACATGTGTTCGCCCTGGACACCAAAAGTGTCCCTGACTTCCCACATAGCACAGGAGGAGCACTCCATGCTGCCGAGCTGCCCTGCCATGTCCTACCCTTAATTTACTCCCTTTACTTCCTTTAAATTAAAGAATATTAAATACACTAGGGACCTTGGTTCACTTTACACACTACTTACTCTAAACTAGACACCTTACTTTGACTTTAACGACTGGACTCTAGAAATACGCACCAGGTCCTACTTACCAATCAGCTCCTTACCTGGTTGTGACGTCACTTTAGCAGTTTCGCAGTTGTTGTTGTTTGACTGATCCCGCTCTCGGACTCTTTCCTTGGTGTAAAGTAAGAACCAATTCCTACAGGGTGAAAAGTTAGGAAAAACAAAGGCGAAGCAAGGGAGCTCCTCCTTCCACTCCTCACCTAAGATACAGAGCTCTGGGTTTCGGAGCTTGAGCTGCAGCTGGCATCACTGCGGTGCATCCGTGGGGCTGAGAGCTACGTGGATAGCACATTTCTAGAGGTGGTCACCCTGCAGCTTAAGAGTGTGCAGGCAGAGAGAGAATGGGTGACCGGCAGAAAGAAAAGGAGGACCAGGCAGGTAGTGCAGGAATCCCCTGAGTGCTTCTCGCTCTCCAACCGGTATTCAGCTGGTGAGGGCGATGGTTCCTCTGGAGAGTACAGCCAGAGCCAAGTCCACAGCACCATGGGTGGCTCACCTGTACAGGGGCCGGGGGGGCGGGCGGTGGGGGGGGGGGGAGGGAGTTCAGGAAAGCAATAGAGGTAGGGAATTCAATAGTATGGGGAACAGACAGGATTTCCTGCGGCCGCAGACGTGACTACAGGATGGTATGTTTCCTCCCTGGTGCCAGGGTCAAGGATGGCACTGAGCAGCTACAGAACATTCTGAGGGGGGGGGAGGGTGAACAGCCAGAGGTCGTGGTCCATATCGGTATCAACGACATAGGTAGGAAGAGGGATGAGGTCCTGCAGGCAGATTTTAGGGAGCTAGGAAAGAAATTAAAAAGCAGGACCTCAAAGGTAGTAATCTCCGGATTACTCCTGGTGCCACGTGCTAGTGAGTATAGAAACAGGAGGATCGAGCAGATGAATGCCTGGCTGCAGAGATGATGCAGGAGGGAGGGCTTTAGATTCCTGAGGCATTGGGGCCGGTGGGACCTGTACAGGCCGGATGGGTTGCACCTCAGCAGAGCCGGGACCAATATCCTCGCGGGGAGTTTGCTGGTGCTGTTGGGAAGGGTTTCAACTAATTTGGCAGGGGGATGGGCACCAGGATGTAGCATTAAAGGAGAAACAAGGTACACAAAGGATTGGGAGAGACAGATAGCACTAGAGTAAGAAATAGTACGGTATTAGGTGGGGTCAGACTAAGAGAGAATACAAGAAGGTCTAAGATTGGTTTACAGTGCATGTGTGTGAATTCACGAAGCACGGTAAACAAGGTTGGTGAACTGCAGGTGCAAATAGACACATGGGAATATGATGTTGTGGCAATAACAGAGACCTGGCTCAAAAAAGGGCAGGATTGGGTATTAAATATTCCTGGATATAAGGTGTTCAGGAAAGATGGGGAAGGAATGAAAGGATGGGGTGGCAGTATTGGTTAAAGAGAATATTATAGTGCTGGAGAGAGAGGATGTCCTGGTGGGGTCAAGGTCAGAATCTATTTGATTAGAGTTAAGAAACAATAGAGGTGCCATTACACTACTAGGTGTATTCTATAGGTCACCTACTAGTGGGAAGGATATAGAGGAGCAAATGTGCAGGGAAATTACAGACAGGTGCAAGAACTATAGAGTAGTGATAATGGGGGACTTCAATTATCCTACTATAGACTGGGATAGTAATAATGTAAAGGGCAGAGAGGGGAGAGAATGTCTGAAGTGTTTTCAGGAGAACTTTCTTGATCAGTACGTTTCCAGCCCAACAAGGAATGGTTCTGGGGAATGAGGTGGGTCAAGTGGATCAGGTTTCAGTAGGGGAACATTTAGGGAACAGTGATCATAGTATCATAAGGTTTAGATTAGCTATGGAAAAGGACAGGGAGCAATCTAGTCAAAATACTTAACTGGAGGAGGACCAATTTCAGCGGGATGAGAACAGATCTGGCCCGGGTAAATTGGAATCAAAGGTTGGCAGGCCAAACTGTAATCGAACAATGGGCTGCGTTTAAAGATTACATAGAATTAAACAGGATATACGGCACAGAAACAGGCCATTCGGCCCAACCAGTCCATGCCGGCGTTTATGCTCCACTCGAGCCTCCTCCCGTCTTTCCTCATCTAAATCTATCAGTGAAACCCTCTATTCCCTTCTCCCGCCTCCCCTTAAATCCATCTATACTATTCGCTTCAACCACTCCCTGTGGTAGCGAGTTCCACATTCTCACCACTCTCTGGGTAAAGAAGTTTCTTCTGAATTCCCTATTGGATTTCTTGGTGACTATCTTATATTGATGGCCTCTAGTTATGCTCTTTCCCACAAGTGGAAACATTCTCTGTATCCACTATCAAAACCTTTCATAATTTTTAAAACTTCTATTAGGTCACCCCTCAGCCTTCTTTATTCAAGAGAATAGAGACCCAGCCTATTCATCCTTTCCTGATATGTATACCCTTGCATTTCTGGTATCATCCTTGTAAATCTTCTCTGCACCCTCTCCAGTGCCTCTATATCCTTTTTATAATATGGCGACCAGAACTGTACACAGTATTCCAAGTGTGGTCTAACCAAGGTTCGATACAAGTTTAGCATAACTTCCCTATTTTTCAATTCTATACCTCCAGAAATAAACCCTAGTGCTTGGTTTGATTTTTTTATGGCTTTGCTAACCTGTGTTGCAACTTTTAGTGATTTGTGTATTTGTACTCCGAGATCCCTTTGTTCCTCTACCGCACCTAGACTCGCACCCTCCAAGTGATAAGTGACCTCCCCGACCAAAATGTAACACCTCACATTTATCTGTGTTGAATTTCATTTGCCAATTATATGCCCATTCTGCAAGTTTATTAATGTCCTCCTGTAACTTGTTGCAGTCCTCCTCAGTATTGACTATCCCCCCAATTTGGTGTCATCCGCAAATTTAGAAATTGTGGGGGGAAAATTCGGTTGCTTTGCACCTCCCGTTAGCGCCTAAGAGGGTGTTAATGGGGTGCAAAGCAACTAGCGCCCGGGCGCGGCGCCGCCTACGCTTCCCGCGAAATTCAGCGGGAGGTTAGCAGCGGCGGTAACCAGTAGCACCCTGCGGCGCCGCGCCGCCGGCGATGACATCATCGCCGTGCACAGCGCCCCAGCCACAATCATTGGGAGCGCCCCGACTTACCACCGGACGCTATGCCCGACGGGGTCAGGAGGGGCCTACCTGCGGCCGGGGCGGCGCGGCCATTTTTGTTGCTGGCCGCCTGCCAGCACCTGCTTCCGCTCCTGTCCCCGGCCTCCTTACCCGCCCCCCCACGGAGTGCCGGCTGAGCTCCATGAGCCCAGCACTTCTCTTGAGTGCCGGGCTCTTTTGCTGGCACTCAGAGTCATAGATTTATACAACACAGAAAGAGGCCCTTCGGCCCATCGTGTCTGCGCCAGTCATCAAGCCCTGTCTATTCTAATCCCATTTTCCAGCACTTGGTCCGTAGCCTTGTATGCTATGGCGTTTCAAGTGCTCATCTAAATGCTTCTTGAATGTTGAGGGTTCCTGCCTCTACCACCCTTTCAGGCAGTGAGTTCCAGATTCCAACCACCATCTGGGTGAAAAAGTTTTTCCTCAAATTCCCTCTAAACCTCCTGCCCCTTACCTTGAAACTATGCCCCTGGTTATTGACCCCTCTACTAAGGGGAAAGGTTCCTTTCTATCTACCCTATCTATGCCCCTCATAATTTTGTACACTTCAATCAGGTCCCCCCTCAGCCTTCTCTGCTCTAAGGAAAATAACCCCAGCCTGTCCAGTCTCTTCATAGCTGAAACGCTCCAGCCCAAGTAACAACCTGGTGAATCTCATCTGCACCCTCTCCAATGCAATCACATCCTTCCTATAGTGTGGCGACCAGAACTGCACACAGTATTCCAGCTGTGGCCTAACTAGCGTTTTGTACAGCTCCATCATAACCTCCCTGCTCTTATATTCTATGATGCGGAGATGCCGGTGTTGGACTGGGGTGGACAAAAGTGAGAAGTCGCACAACACCAGGTTATAGTCCAACAGTTTTATTTGAAATCACAAGCTTTCGGAGCTCATGCCCCTTCGTCAGGTGAAGTCACCTGACGAAGGGGCAGCAGCTCCGAAAGCTTGTGATTTCAAATAAAACTGTTGGACTATAACCTGGTGTTGTGCGACTTCTCACTTATATTCTATGCCTCGGCTAATGAAGGCAAGAATCCCATATGCCTTTTTAACCACCTTATCTACCTGTCCTGCTGCCTTCAGGGATCTATGTACATGCACACCAAGGTCCCTCTGATCCTCTGTCCTTCCTAGGGTCCTACCATTTATTGTGTATTTCCTTGCCTTGTTAGTCCTCCCAAAATGCATCACCTCACACTTTTCAGGGTTAAATTCCATTTGCCACTGTTCTGACCAACCCATCTATATCGTCCTGTAGACTGAGGCTTCCCTCCTCGCTATTTACCACTCCACCAATTTTCGTGTCATCTGCAAACTTACTGATCATACCTCCTACATTCGTATCTAAATCATTAATGTACACTACAAACAGCAAAGGGCCCAGCACCGATCCCTGTGGTACACCACTGGACACAGGCTTCGACCATCACCCTCTACCTCCTGGCACTAAGCCAATTTTGGATCCAATGTGCCAAATTGCCCTGGATCCCATGGGCTCTTACCTTCTTGACCAGTCTCCCATGTAGGACTTTGTCAAAAGCCTTACTGAAGTCCATGTAGACTACATCAACTGCACTACCCTCATCCACAAACCTAGTCACCCCCTCTCAAAATTCAATCAAATTGGTTAGACATGATCTCCCCATGACAAAGCCATTCTGACTATCCTTGATTAATCCTTGCCTCTCCAAGTGGAGACTAATTCTGTCCCTCAGAATTTTTTCCAATAATTTTCCTACCACTGATGTTAGGCTCACTGGCCTGTAATTCCCTGGTTTATTCCTACTACCCTTCTTGAATAATGGTACTACGTTAGCTGTCCTCCAGTCTTCTGGCACCTCCCCTGTGGCCAGAGAGGTTCTGAAAATTTGTGTCAGAGCCCCTGCAATCTCCTCCCTTGCCTCACACAGCAGCCTGGGCTACGTCTTGTCTGGGCCTGAGGATTTATCCACTTTTAAGTCTGCTAAAACCACTAGTACCTTCTCCCTCTCAATACTAATTTGTTCAAGTATATCACAATCCCCCTGCCTGATTTCTATGCCTACATTGTCCTTCTCCATAGTGAACACAGATGCAAAATATTCATTTAAAACCTCACCTACATCTTCCAGCTCTACACAGATTGCCACTTTGGTCCCTAATGGGCCCTACTCTTTCCCTGATTAGCCTCTTGCCCTTAATATATTTATAAAGCACCTTGGGATTTTCCTTTATTTTGCCCGCCAGTGTTTTTTCATGCCCCCTCTTCGCTCTCCTAATTTCTTTATTTAAGTACCCCCCTGCACTTTCTATACTCCTCCAGGGCTTCCACTGTTTTTAGTGCTTTGTATTTGCCAAAAGCCTCCCTTTTTTTCCTAATCCATTCTTGTATCTCCCTTGACATCCAGGGTTCCCTGGGCTTGTTGGACCCACCCTTGACCTTTACAGGAACATGTTGGCGTTGTACTCTCTCTATTTCCTTTCTGAAAGACTCCCACTGCTCTGATGTGGATTTTCCTACAAGTAACTGATCCCAGTCCACTTTGGCCAGATCCTGCCTTATCATATTTAAATCGGCCTTCCCCCAATTTAGAACCTTTATTTCCAGTCCATCTTTGTCTTTTTCCATGACTACCTTAAATCTCACCGAATTATGGTCACTGTCACCAAAATGCTCTCTTACTAACACTTCTACCACTTGCCCGGCTACATTCCCTAGAATTAGGTCAAGTACCGCCCCCTTTCTTGTAGGACTTTCTACATGCTGGCTCAAAAAGCTCTCCTGGATGCACTTCAAGTATCCCATCCCCCTGCCAAGTTAGTTTAAAACCCCCCCCCCCCCCCTCCCCTCCTATTCCTATACTCACTAGCACGTGGCACCGGGAGTAATCCAGAGATTCCAACCTTTGAGGTCCTGCTTTTTAATCTGCTACCTAGCTCCCTAAATTCTTGTTGCAGGACCTCATCCCTCTTTCTACCCATGTCGTTGGTACCAATGTGAACCACAACCTCTGACTGTTCGCCCTCCCCCTTCAGAATGCCCTGCAGCCGTTCAGTGACATCCTTGACCCTGGCACCAGGGATGCAACGTACCATCCTGGAGTCACATCTGCAGCCACAGAAACGTCTGTTTGTTCCCCTTACAATAGAATCCCCTATCACTATTGCTCTCCCACTCTTTTTCCTCCCCTCCTGTGCAGCTGAGCCACTCGTAGTGCCACAGACTTGGCTCTTGCTGCATTCCGCTGAGAAACCATCTCCCCCAGCAGTATCCAAAATGGAAAATCTGTTGGAGAGGGAGATGGACCCAGGGGACTCCTGCACTACCTTCCTAGTTCTTTTACTCTGTCTGACGGTCACTCAGTTCTTGTCTGCCTGTGCACTCTTTACCTGCAGTGTGACCACCTCGTTAAACGTGCTATCCACGAAGATCTCAGCTTCGCGGATGCGCCACAGTGACTCCAGCCGCAGCTCCAACTCCGAAACTTGGATTTCGAGTAGCTGCAGCTGGAGACACTTCCTGCACATGTGTTCGCCCTGGACACCAAAAGTGTCCCTGACTTCCCACATAGCACAGGAGGAGCACTCCACGGTGCCGAGTTGCCCTGCCATGTCCTACTTCCTTTAAATTAAAGAATATTAAATACACTAGGGACCTTACTTCCCTTTAAACACTACTTACTCTAAACTAGAGACCTTACTTTTACTTCAACGACTGGACTGTAGAAATACTCACCAGGTCCTACTTCCCTGGTTGTGACATCACTTTAGCGGTTTTGCAGTTGTTGTTGTTTGACTGCTCCCGCTCTCGGACTCTTTCCTTGGTGTAAAGTAAGAACCAATTCCTACAGGGTGAAAAGTTAGGAAAAACAAAGACGAAGCAAGGGAACTCCTCCTTCCACTCCTCACCTAACTCCCTGACTCACTCAACTCGCAGCACTCTGTTTAAACCGCACTCAGGGCAAAATCACACTTCAAAGCCTGTTTTTATAGGCCCTGAAACAAAGGCGCTTGCTCAGCCCTGCTACAGGAGAACCAGTTTAATCTAGTTTACCTAATTAACTGCCTTCAGCTGCTCTGAATTGTAGGCCTTGTAAATCTTTTATTCAAGTACAATAGTACTTACACAGCTCATCAATTACATAGTAAACCATTACATTCATTGATCACAATAAACAATAAAGCCTTAAGAACAGCTTTACAATTAACAATATAAATACATTAATAAAATTTTACAAATAAATCAACAAAGTTTACAGTACAAATACCCTTCAATAATCTCACACAAACTTTGTAGATTTAAAACAATAAATCTCAAGGTAAACTCCACATAAAAGAAAACAGTTTAACACCTCAGTGTACAAATCACATAGTACCATCATAATTCAATTAAATGCTACAAATATACTACTACCCGTTTTACACCAGTCCTACTAGCATCATTTCTTCATTCAATCGTTCATTCGTTCACTCGAGCGTTCGTTCGCTCGATCGAGCGTAAGTTCCAATGTGCATGCGTGCGTGCGTACCGTTTGTCTAAGTGCGTGCATGCGTGCGTTCGCTCGTTCGATCGGAGGCCAACGACCGTTCATTCGATTGAGTGTAAGTTCCAATGTGCATGCTTGCGTTCGTTCGATCGTTCATTGCCCGGCCCGCAACTAAACGTCGTTCGTTCGATCGAGTGTAAGTTCCAATATGTATGTATGTATGCGTGCGTACATTTGTCTAAGTGCGTGCATGCGGCGTTCACTCGTTCAATCGCCAGCCAAACGATTGTTCGTTCGATCGAGCGTAAGTTCCAATGTGCGTGTGTTCGATTGTTCGTTCGTTCACTCAAGCGTCCGTCCGTTCAATAGTTCGTTCATTCAGAAAATTTTTCCCCCTCGAAAGCCAGCCATAAATTTCTTACCAATATAAATTCATACCATTTACTAGACAATAATCTCAAAGCAAATTCTACATAAACACTAATTAACAACACAGTGTGCAAAATCCCATAACCTTAGCAGAAATCAATTAAAGCTTCAAGTAGACTGCTTTCAACCAGAAAACCTGAAACTTTTTTCAACAAAACAAGTAAATACCAGTTCTACGCCAGTCCTATTGGCAATCTAATAACTCCTCGTTTTCACTTGATGTTTGTCGAACCATGTGATGTCATAGTCCTTGTCCACAGTCTTCAGCTTTTCCACGGGAAAGAAACCATCCACTTTCTCAATCCCGTAAAAAAGACCGAAAACTCAGATTTTCTTCTACTTGCTGTTATCGCTCACAGGACCCAGTCATCAAAAAATACTCATTATTCCTTACCGATATTACTTTATTTTTCCTTTTATTTTTCCTTTTTTTTCCACTTTTAACCATTCACATTTCCCATCTTGTGACGCTCACGCGCCGTGCTACAGACGGAAACAGTTTGTCTTTCCTCCACCAAAATGGCGGAGCACAAACCCGATCCCGTCACTCCGACACTGACATCACTCCGAAAATGACATGACTCCGAAAATGACATCACTCTCGACACTGACATCACTCCAACAATGACATCACTCCGACACTGACATCACTCCGACACTGACATCACTCCGACACTGACATCGCTCCGACACTGACATCGCTCCGACACTGACATCACTCCGACACTGACATCACTCCGACACTGACATCACTATCGACAATGACATCGCTCCGACAATGACATCGCTCCGACATCGCTCCGACACTGACATCGCTCCAACATCACTCCGACACTGACATCACTCCGACACTGACGTCACTCCGACACTGACGTCACTCTCGACACTGACGTCACTCCGACACTGACGTCACTCTCGACACTGACGTCACTCCGACACTGACGTCACTCTCGACACTGACATCACTCCGACACTGACGTCACTCCGACACTGACGTCACTCCGACACTGACGTCACTCCGACACTGACGTCACTCCGACACTGACGTCGCTCCGACACTGACGTCGCTCCGACACTGACGTCGCTCCGACAATGACGTCGCTCCGACACTGACTTTACTCTCGCCAATGACATCGCTCCGACACTGACATCGCTCCGACACTGACATCGCTCCGACACTGACATCGCTCCGACACTGACATCGCTCCGACACTGACATCGCTCCGACACTGACATCGCTCCGACACTGACATCGCTCCGACACTGACATCGCTCCGACACTGACATCGCTCCGACACTGACATCGCTCCGACACTGACATCATTCTGATATTACCCCATTGACGTTCCAGCAGTTTGCGGCGCAAATATATGTGCGATGTTAATGGTGAAACACAGCGCAATTCACCTCGTTCATCACCAAACCTGCCATTGCAGCTATTTCTGGCCTTGTGTTTAGAACGTAATAGGAGCAGGAGTCGGCCATACGGCCCCTTGAGCCAGCCCCACAATTCAATAAGATCATGACTGATCTTCTACCTCAACTCTACTTTCCCGCCCTATCCCCATATCCCTCGATTCCCTCAGTGTCCAAAAATCTATCAATCTCTGTCTTGAATATACTCGATGACTGAGCCTCCACAGCCCTCTGGGTAGAGAATTCCAAAGATTCACCACCCTCCAAGTGAAGAAATTTCTCCTCATCTCAGTCATAAACGGCTGACCCCTTATTCTGAGACTGTGACCCCTGGTTTTAGACTTCCCAGCCAGGGGGAAACAGCCTCTCAGAATCTACCCTATCAAGTCCTTAAGAATTTTATACGTTTCAATAACTGACCTCCAGACAGTAAAGGCCCATTCTACTCAATCTTTCCTCATAGGACAGCCCTCTCATCCCAGGAATCAGTCTAGTGAACCTTCGTTACACCCCCTCTAAGGCAAGTATATCCTTCCTTAGGTAATGGTTTAACCCATGGAACAGCAGTAAATTCCAGAAAGATTATTTTTAATCGGTAAATCTGCTTGTCCAGAAACTGGGATTCCAAAGTGCGATTGAGATTCAGTGTCTGTCAAAAGTAAAGTAATTCCATTTAATCTGATCTTTCTTTTCAGACAAACTGGGTCTCAAGTGAATCAGAGGCACGAGGTAATAGCGCAGGCCGTAAGGACACGAAGCGAGTTCAGGAGACTGACAGAATCACCATCAACTTACAACTCAGAAATCTCAACACAGTGCGAATCAAAATGGGGGTGGAGTTAAACTCTGATGAGAAAAAAGAGCTTTGATGGGAG
>JASTWF010000268.1:70000-122241 GCA_030390025.1 Squalus acanthias | reverse complement strand
ACCAAGCTGCAGAAAGGCGTTTTCTCTCTCTTTCTACACCTAATGTATTTGGACAGTCAGATTACAAGCTAAAGTGCTGAAACATTAAGAGCTTCATCGATCAGTGAGTAAATAGTTCCATTCACATTTACCCGCCCTGTTCCCATATTCCTCCATCCGCCTCTCCAATCTAATCCTGAATGTTGACACAGTTTCTGTCTCAACCATTAACCCTGAGAGTGAATCCACAGCCTCACAACTCGCTGTGTGAAGAGGTTTCTCCTGCCCTCTGTTCTAACTCTCTCACATTGAATCTTGTGTCTCTGGCCCCTCGTTCCAGACCCTCAGCTGCTGGAAGCGGTCTGATTCTCTCTACCCCAGCCCGTCCTTTCATCCTTTAAAACACTTCTATCATTTCTCCCTGGAATCTGTGTTGTTCTAATTTTAAAAAACAATTTTTCAAGTATTTCTTGTTCTTTCTTAAATATAAGATAATCACTAATAAATCCAATCGGGAATTCAGAAGAAATTTCTTTAGCCAGAGAGTGGTGAGAATGTGGAACTCGCTACCACAGGGAGTGGTTGAAGCGAATAGTATAGATGCATTTAAGGGGAAGCTAGATAAACACATGAGGGAGAAAGGAATAGAAGGATATGCTGATAGTGAGAGGAGGAGGCTCGTGTGGAGCTGAGGTGAGGGGTCGAGGGATGAGTGAGGGGGATGGGCGAGGGGCCCGGGGGATGGGCGAGGGGCCCGGGGGATGGGCGAGGGGCCCGGGGGATGGGTGAGGGGCCCGGGGGATGGGTGAGGGGCCCGGGGGATGGGTGAGGGGCCCGGGGGATGGGTGAGGGGCCCGGGGGATGGGCGAGGGGCCCGGGGGATGGGCGAGGGGCCCGGGGGATGGGCGAGGGGCCCGGGGGATGGGCGAGGGGCCCGGGGGATGGGCGAGGGGCCCGGGGGATGGGCGAGGGGCCCGGGGGATGGGCGAGGGGCCCGGGGGATGGGCGAGGGGCCCGGGGGATGGGCGAGGGGCCCGGGGGATGGGCGAGGGGCCCGGGGGTTGGGCGAGGGGCTGGGGGTTGGGCGAGGGGACGGGGGATGGGTGAGGGGCCGGAGGATAGGCGAGGGGGCCCAGGGGTTGGGCGAGCGGCCGGGGGATGGGCGAGGGGCTGGGTGATGGGCGAGGGGCCGGGCGAGGGGCTGGGGGATGGGCGAGGGCCAGGGGATGGGCGAGGGGCCCGGGGATGGGCGAGGGGCCCGGGGGTTGGGCGAGGGGCCGGGGGATGGGCGAGGGGCCCTGGGATGGGCGAGGGGCTAGGGGATGGACGAGGGTCAGGGGATGGACGAGGGTCAGGGAATGGGCGAGGGGCCCGGGGATGGGTGAGGGGCCGGGCGAGGGGCCCGGGGTTGGTCGAGGGGCCGAGGAATGGGCGAGGGGCTTGGGGGATGGGTGAGGAGCCCGGGGATGGGCGAGGGGCCCGGGGGATGGGCGAGGGGCTCGGGGGTTGGGCGAGGGGCTCGGGGGTTGGGCGAGGGGCCGGGGGATGGGCGAGGGGCCGGGGGATGGGCGAGGGGCCGGGGAATGGGCGAGGGGCCGGGGAATTGGCGAGGGGCCGAGGAATGGCGAGGGGCTCAGGGTTGGGCGAGGGGCCGGGCGAGGGGCTGGGGGATGGGCTGAGGGCCAGGGGATGGGCGAGGGGCCAGGGGATGGGCGAGGGGCCCGGGGTTGGGCGAGGGGCCGGGGGATGGGCGAGGGGCCTGGGCGAGGGGCCCTGGGATGGGCGAGGGGCTAGGGGATGGACGAGGGTCAGGGGATGGGCGAGGGTCAGGGAATGGGCGAGGGGCCCGGGGATGGGCGAGGGGCCGGGCGAGGGGCCCGGGGTTGGTCGAGGGGCCGAGGAATGGGCGAGGGGCTTGGGGGATGGGTGAGGGGCCCGGGGATGGGCGAGGGGCCCGGGGATGGGCGAGGGGCCCGGGGGGATGGGCGAGGGGCTCGGGGGTTGGGCGAGGGGCTGGGGGATGGGCGAGGGGCCGGGGAATGGGCGAGGGGCCGGGGAATGGGCGAGGGGCCGGGGAATGGGCGAGGGGCCGGGGAATGGGCGAGGGGCCGGGGAATGGGCGAGGGGCCGGGGAATGGGCGAGGGGCCGGGGAATTGGCGAGGGGCTCAGGGTTGGGCGAGGGGCCGGGCGAGGGGCCTGGGGGTTGGGCGAGGGGCCTGGGGGTTGGGCGAGGGGCCCCGGGGATGGGTGAGGGGCCCACGGATGGGCGAGGGGCCGGGGGATGGGCGAGGGGCCGAGGAATGGCCGAGGGGCTCGGGGGGTAGGCGAGGGGCTCGGGGGGTGGGCGAGGGGCCCGGGGGATGGGCGAGGGGCCCGGGGTTGGTCGAGGGGCCCGGGGGATGGGCGAGGGACCCGGGGATGGGCAAGGGGCCCGGGGTTGGGCCCGGGGATGGGCGAGGGACCCGGGGATGAGCGAAGGGCCCAGTGTTCTCCCCTCCCCTCCGGGGAATGAGCCTGTTTCTGGGCCAACGGCTGAAACACCGGCCCAACTCAGGTAACTCTCTACCTGAAAAGCTCGTTTTGCTTTTCACTTCACTTCACTAATGATGGATTCTTTCCTCAGCCTCCGGCTGAAGAAAATGTCCGGGTGACCGGCTACAGACTGACCTTCCAGCCAGCTCTGAATAAACCCGGCTTCACCAAAAAACTACACAACACCTCGAGCTACCAGGCCGCCATCTCGCTGGCCCCCTACAGCATCTCCATTGTGGCCGTCAACAGAGCGGGAGCTTCAATGGCCGAGACCATCTCCATCCCGCCAGCATCGCCTGCAGGTACAAACCGGCCTGGGGGCGGGTGGAGCGGGCCCGGGCTGTGGGCCTGACTGGGGGCCCGAGCTGTGTGCGCTGTGGGCCCGGGCTGTGGGCCTGACTGGGGGCCCGGGCTGTGGGCCGTGGTGTGGGCCCAGGCTGTGGGCCTGACTGGAGGCCCGAGCTGTGTGCGGTGTGGGCCCGGGCTGTGGGCCTGACTAGGGGCCCGGGCTGTGTGCGGTGTGGGCCTGGGCTGAGGGGCCTGACTGGGGGCCCGGGCTGTGTGCTGTGTGGGCCCGGGCTGGGGGGCCTGACTGGGGGCCCGGGCTGGGGGGCCTGACTGGGGGCCCGGGCTGTGTGTGGTGTGGGCCCGGGCTGGGGTGCCTGACTGGGGGCCCGGGCTGTGTGTGGTGTGGGTCCGGGCTGAGGGGCCTGACTGGGGGCCCGGGCTGTGTGCGGTGTGGGCCCGGGCTGGGGGGCCTGACTGGGGGCCCGGGCTGTGTGCGGTGTGGGCCCGGGCTGTGTGCGGTGTGGGCCCGGGCTGTGTGCGGTGTGGGCCCGGGCTGTGTGCGGTGTGGGCCCGGGCTGTGTGCGGTGTGGGCCCGGGCTGTGTGCGGTGTGGGCCCGGGCTGTGTGCGGTGTGGGCCCGGGCTGTGTGAGGTGTGGGCCCGGGCTGTGTACGGTGTGGGCCCGGGCTGGGGTGCCTGACTGGGGGCCTGGGCTGTGTGAGGTGTGGGCCCGGGCTGTGTGCAGTGTGGGCCCGGGCTGGGGGGCCTGACTGGGGGCCCGGGCTGGGGGGCCTGACTGGGGGCCTGGGCTGTGTGAGGTGTGGGCCCGGGCTGTGTGCAGTGTGGGCCCGGGCTGGGGGGCCTGACTGGGGGCCCGGGCTGTGTGCGGTGTGGGCCCGGGCTGTGTGCGGTGTGGGCCCGGGCTGTGTGCGGTGTGGGCCCGGGCTGTGTGAGGTGTGGGCCCGGGCTGTGTACGGTGTTGGCCCATGGCTGGGGGGCCTGACTGGGGGCCCGGGCTGTGTGGGCCTGGGCTGTGTGAGGTGTGGGCCCGGGCTGGGGGGCCGGGCTGGGGGGCCGGGCTGGGGGGCCTGACTGGGGGCCCGGGCTGTGTGAGGTGTGGGCCCGGGCTGTGTGCGGTGTGGGCCCGGGCTCTGGGGGGCTGCGGGCTGTCAGCAGTGCGGTGAATCCCGGGCCTCTGTCAGGGTGTCAAAGCTTTGTCATTCAATGGTCCATGTTCCAACTCGACAGGTCTCACTCTCCAATCAGTCCTTGGGAATTGATGCCGGGGGAGGAGGTGGGGGAGGCTGGGGGGACAAGGTGGGTGGGTGTGTTGGGTGAGGGTCCGTTACCCAGGCCACACTGGCACAGTTTCTTGAGGCTGATTGAAGCTGGGTTGCTCTCAGGGCAGCTCAGTCCCTCTGCCCAGTCTGATATCCCATCTGATATCTCCACTTCTGAACGGCACCAAATGTTCAATCAAACATTTATTTAGAAAAATGTACAGAAACATACCTCAAAACCCCATTAAAATCCCAGACATGAAAACAAAAATTGTTTTATTGAATCATTTATGAAGTAGCCTCCCGGTGAAAAATACAGGCCAGTAATTATCGCAAGGGTCATCCCATTCTCCTACTGTGACTGGAGAAACATCGAGAGATTAGGAGTTCTCCCAGAGGAATTTGGAAATTCTATCTGAAAGTCTTAGAACATAAGAACATAAAAAATAGGAGCAGGAATAGGCCACTTGGCCCCTCGAGCCTGCTCCGCCATTCAATAAGATCATGGCTGATCTTGGGCTCAAAGCCACTTCCCAGCCTGCTCCCCATAACCCTTCACTCCCTTATCTTGTAAAAATTTGTCTATCTCCACTTTAAATGTAATTAATGACTCAGCCTCCACAGCTCTCTGGGGCAGAGAATTCCACAGATTTACGACCCTCTGAGAGAAGAAATTCCTCCTCATCTCAGTTCTAAAAGGGCGACCCTTTATTCTGAAACTATGCCCCCGAGTTCTAGATTTCGTTCTAGAAACATCCTCTCTGCATCTACCTTGTCGAGGCCCCTCAGTATCTTATATGTTTCAATAAGATCACCTCTCATTCTTCTAAATTCCAATTAATTAATCCTGTCTCATTACACATTACCAGATCTAAAATAGCCTGTTCCCCAGTTGGTTCCACAACGTACTGTTCTAAGAAACCGTCCCGAATACACTCTACGAACTCGTCCTCAAGGCTACCTTTTGCCAATTTCACTTGTCCAATCTATATGAAGATTAAAATCGCCCATGATTATCGCAGTACCTTTCTTACAAGCCCCCATTATTTCTTGATTTATACTCTGTCCTACAGTGTAGCTACTGTTAGGGGGCCTATAAGAACATAAGAAATAGGAGCAGGAATAGGCCACTTGGCCCCTCGAGCCTGCTCCGCCATTCAATAAGATCATGGCTGATCTTGGGCTCAAAGCCACTTCCCTGCCCGCTCCCCAGAACCCTTCACTCCCTTATCTTGCAAAAATCTGTCTATCTCCACCTTAAATGTATTTAATGACCCAGCCTCCACAGCTCTCTGGGGCAGAGAATTCCACAGATTTATGACCCTCAGAGAAGAAATTCCTCCTCATCTCAGTTCTAAAAGGGCAACCCTTTATTCTGAAACTATGCCCCCGAGTTCTAGATTTCCCCACGAGGGGAAACATCCTCTCTGCATCTACCTTGTCTAGCCCCCTCAGTATCTTTTATATGTTTCAATAAGATCACCTCTCATTCTTCTAAATTCCAATGAGTATAGGCCCAACCTGCTCAACCTTTCTTCTTAAGTCAACCCCCTCATCTCTGGAATTAACCTAGTGAATCGTCTCTAAACTGCCTCCAATGCAAGTATATCCTTCCTTAAATAAGGAGACCAAAATTGTACACAGTACTCAAGGTGTGGTCTCACCAATACCCTGTACAGTTGTAGCAGGACTTCCCTGCTTTTATACTCCAACCCCCTTGCAATAAAGGCCAACATTCCATTTGCCTTTTTGATTACTTGCTGTACCTGCATGCTAACTTTTTGGGCTGGATTTTGATACTGGGGCGGGTTGGGGTCGTGTCATCCACTTTTCATGTTATCCACCCGACTGCAATTAGATGTGGGAGGTGGATGCAATTTTCACCTAATTGGGCAATTGAGTTCCAGCATGTGGGAACCCATGAACCAATTAGTGGTTTCAGTCTGAAAGTCGCCTCTGATGATGTCATCATTGCTGCTGCATTGCAGGTCAGAGACTGTCTGGCCTTTGCTGTGAGAGGACCTGGATCAAAAGAGGGAGAGAGAGAGAGAGAAATTTTTTTTCATCCACCACTCCCAGATGCCTGCCAGCCCCAGTCACTGAGAGTCAGCTATCGAAATGTGCTCCCGCCAGGTTTCACAATCGTGTTTCAGAACAGGCGTGCTTCACGGAGAACAAGGGTTAAAATCACAAAGGCCTTTCAAAATGGCATTATAGAGCCAATTTAGTGCTTGTTAAGAGCCTTAACAGCCTATCCCATCTCTTAGAGGTGGGACGGAGTCGGGACCAGCAGACACGATTTAATGAAAATTGCGTAGAGGCGGGATGGAGGTGGACTTGTGCCCGCCCGCCAGTTTTTGCAATTTTAACCCCCCACACGCCTCCAAACCCGCCTCCACGGGTCAATGAAAATCCAGCCCTTTGTGTTTCATGCACAAGGACCCCCAGGTCCCTCTGAACTGTAGCATTTTGTAATCTCTCTCCATTTAAATAATAATTTGCTTTTTTATTTTTCTTGCCAAAGTGGATAACATTGCACTTTCCCACATTATACTCCATCTGCCAAATGTTTGCCCACTCACTTAGCCTGTCTATATCCCTTTGCAGATTCTTTGAGTCCTCTGCATAACTTGCTTTCCTACCCATCTTTGTATCATCCACAAACTTGGCTACATTACACTCGGTCCCTTCATCCAAGTCATTAATGTAGATTGTAAATAGTTGAGGCCCCAGCACTGATCCCTGCGGCACCCCACTAGTTACCGTTTACCAACCGGAAAATGACCCATTTTTCCCGACTCTCTGCTTTCTGTTAGTTAGCCAATTCTCTATCCATGCCAATATATTACCCCAACTCCGTGAGCTCTTATCTTATGCAGTAACTTTTTATGTGGCACCTTATCAAATGCCTTCTGGAAATTCAAATACACCACATCCACTGGCTCACCTTTATCTACCCTACTCATTACATCCCCATTCTCATTCTCTAAGGGACCAACATTTGCTTTAGCTACTCTCTTCCTTTTTATATACCTGTAGAAGCTCTTACTATCTGTTTTAATATTTCTAGCCAGTTTACTATCATAATTCATCTTCTCTCTCTTTATTATTTTTTTAGTCATCCTTTGCTGGTTTTAAAAAATTTCCCAATCCTCTGGCCTCCCACCAATCTTGGCAGCATTATATGCCTTCGCTTTCAATTTGATAGCATCCTTTACTTCCTTAGTTAACCACGAATAGTGCTCCCTTCTCTTAAAATCTTTCTTTCTCACTGGAATATATTTCTGTTGAGAGTTCTGAAATATCTCCTTAAATGTCCGCCACTGCATTTCAACTGTCTTACCTTTTAATTTATTTTTCCAGTCCACTTTAGCCAGTTCTGCCCTCATGCCTTTGTAATTGCCTTTGTTTAAGATCAGGACACTGGTTTGAGATACAACTTTCTCACCCTCCAACTGAATTTGAAATTCAACCATGTTATGATCACTCTTACCTAGAGGATCCTTTACTGTGAGATCATTTATTAATTCTGTCTCATTACACAGTACCAGATCTTGAACCCTCTCGGACTGTATCGTTCTGTTATTGGGTTTACCGCTCACTTATTTCACTCTCCCTTATTCACACAGAAACACCAAACCTGAATATCACTGTCGTCAATAACCACACCTTGAAAGCCTCGTGGATTCACCAGAACATCAAATCCTACTGCATTGTCCTGGAGCTGGCGTCAGTGAGCACCATTCTGAACAACACCTGTCAATCCAGAAAGCGACTGGATATCGAGAAGAATGCAGGTTGGCATCTATCGACAGGTAATATCTACCCACTTAACAAGAGATAGCACCCACCTGTCGATAGGTAATGCCCAGCCCCTATCAACCGGTATTACTTGCTCACCTATCGACAGTTATGCACTCCTGTGTGGACTCACACCCTCCACTTTTCCCCTCTCTCTACTCCACTATCGTAACATAGTCTTCAGCCCCCTCTGTCCTAGCAAACTATCACCCCATCTCCAATCACCCTTTCCTCTCCTAAATCATTGAACATGTTGTCGCCTCCCAAATCTGTGCCCATCTTTTTTTTATTCGTTCATGGGACGTGGGCGTCGCTGGCAAGGCCAGCATTTATTGCCCATCCCTAGTTGCCCTTGAGAAGGTGGTGGTGAGCCGCCTTCTTGAACCGCTGCAGTCCGTGTGGTGAAGGTACTCCCACAGTGCTGTCAGGGAGGGAGTTCCAGGATTTTGACCCAGCGATGATGAAGGAACGGTCGATATACTTCCAAGTCAGGATGGTGTGTGACTTGGAGGGGAACTTGGAGGTGGTGATGTTCCCATGCGCCAGCTGCCCTTGTCCTTCTAGGTGGTGGAGGTCGCGGGTTTGGGAGGTGTTGCCGAAGAAGCCTCGGTGAGTTGCTGCAGTGCATCTTGTAGGTGGTACACACTGCAGCCACGGTACGCCGGTGGTGGAGGGAGTGAATGTTTAAGGTGGTGGATGGGGTGCCAATCAAGCGGCTGCTTTGGATGGTGACGAGCTTCTTAAGTTGTTGGAGCTGCACTCATCCAGGCAAGTGGAGAGTATTCCATCACGCTCTTCACTTGTGCCTTGTAGATGGTGGAAAGGCTTTGGGGAGTCAGGAGGTGAGACACTCGTCGCAGAATACCCAACCTCTGACCTGCTCTTGTTGCCACAGTATTTATGTGGCTGGTCCAGTTAAGTTTCTGGTCAATGGTGACCCCCAGGATGTTGATGGTGGGGGATTCGGCGATGATAATGCTGTTGAATGTCAAGGGGCGGTGGTTAGACGCTCGCTTGTTGGAGATAGTCATTGCCTGGCACTTCTGTGTCGCGAATGTTACCTGCCACTTATCAGCCCAAGCCTGAATTTCGTCCAGGTCTTGCTGCATGCGGGCATGGACTACTTCATTATCTGAGGAGTTGCGAATGGCATTGAACACTGTGCAGTCATCAGCGAACATCCCCACTTCTGACCTTATGATGCAGGGAAGGTCATTGATGAAGCAGCTGAAGATGGTTGGGCCTAGGACACTGCCCTGAGGAATTCCTGCAGCGATGTCCTGGGGCTGTGATGATTGACATCCAACCACCACAACCATCTTCCTTTGTGCTCGGTATGACTCTAGCCAGTGGAGAGTTTACCCCCTGATTCCCATTGACTTCAGTTTCACTAGGGTTCCTTCATACCACACTCGGTCAAATGCTGCCTTGATGTCAAGGGCAGTCACTCTCACCTCACCTCTGACATTCATCTCTTTTGTCCATGTTTGGACCAAGGTTCTCTCAGAGGGTCGTAAATCTGTGAAATTCTCTGCCCCAGAGAGCTGTGGAGACTGGGTCATTGAATATATTTAAGGTGGAGATAGACAGAGTTTTGAACAATAAGGGAGTGATGGGTTCTGGGGAGCGGGCAGGGAAACGGAGCTGAGCCCAAGATCAGATCAGCTATGAACTCATTAAATGGCGGAGCAGGCTCGAGGGGCCAAATGGCCTACTCCTGCTCCTATTTCTTATGTTCTTATGTAATGATGTCTGGAGCCGAGTGGTCCTGGCGAAACCCAAACTGGGCATCAGTGAGCGGGTTATTGGTAAGTGTTGCTTGATAGCACTGTTGACGACACCTTCCATCACTTTGCTGATGATTGAGAGTAGACTGATGGGGTGGTAATTGGCCGGATTGGATTTGTCCTGCTTTTTGTGGATAGGACATACCTAGGCAGTTTTCCACATTGTCGGATAGATGCCAGTGTTGTAGCTGTACTGGAACAGCTTGGCTAGGGGCACAGCTAGTTCTGGAGCACAAGCCTTCAGCACGACAGCCGGGATGTTGACTGGGCCCACAGCTTTTGCTGTATGCAGTGCACTCAGCAGTTTCTTGATATCAGGTGGAGTGAATCGAATTGGCTGAGGACTGGCTTCTGTGATGGTGGGGACCTCAGGAGGAGGTCGATATGGATCATCCACTCGGCACTTCTGGCTGAAGATGGTTGCAAACGCTTCAGCCTTGTCTTTTGCACTCACGTGCTGGGCTCCACCATCATTGAGGGTGGGGATATTCATGGAGCCTCCTCCTCCCGTTAGTTGTTTAATGGTCCACCACCATTCGCGACTGGATGTGACAGGACTGCAGAGCTTTGATCTGATCCGTTGATTGTGGGATCGCTTAGCCCTGTCTATAGCATGGTGCTTCTGCTTTTTAGCATGCATGTAGTCCTGTGTTGCAGCTTCCCCAGGTTGGCACTGCATTTTTAGGTACGCCTGGTGCTGCTCCTGGCATGCTCTTCTACACTCCTTATTGAACCAGGATTGGTCCCCTGGCTTGATGGTAATGGTAGAGTGAGGGATATGCCGGGCCATGAGGTTACAGATTGTGGTGGAATACAATTCTGTTGCTGCTGATGGCCCACAGCGCCTCATGGATGCCCAGTTTTGAGCTGCTAGATCTGTTCTGAATCTATCCCATTTAGCACAGTGGTAGTGCCCACAACACGATGAAGGGTGTCCACATTGTGAAGACGGGGCCTCGTCTCCACAATGACTGTGTGGTGGTCACTGTTGCCAATGCTGTCATGGACAGATGAATCTGCGACAGGTAGATTGGTGAGGCGAGGTCAAGTAGGTTGTTCCCTCGTATTGGTTCTCTCACCACCTGTCGCAGGCCTAGACTGGCAGCTATGTCCTTCAGGACTCGGCCAGCCCGGTCAGTAGTGGTGCTACCGAGCCACTCTTGGTGATAGACATTGAAGTCCCCCACCCAGAGTACATTCTGTTGCATTGCTACTCTCAGTGCTTCTTCCAAGTGGTGTTCAACATGGCGGAGTACTGATTCATCAGCTGAGGGAGGGCGGTAGGTGGTAATCAGCAGGAGGTTTCCTTGTCCATGTTTGACCTGAGCTATGAGACTTAATGGGGTCCGGAGTCAATGTTGAGGACTCCCAGGGCCATTTCTTCCCAACTGTATACCACTGTGCCGCCACCCCTGGTGGGTCTGTCCTGCCAGTGGGACAGGACATACCCAGGGATGGTGATGGAGGAATTTGGGACATTGGCTGAAAGGTATGATTCTGTGAGTATGACCATGTCAGGCTGTTGCTTGACTAGTCTGTGGGACAGCTCTCCCAATTTTGGCACAAGTCCCCAGATGTTGGTGAGGAGGACTTTACAGGGTTGATTGGGCTGGGTGTGCCATTGTCGTGTCCGTAGCCGGTGCCGAGGTCGATGCTGGGTGGTCTGTCCGGTTTTATTCTTAATGTTTTTTGTAGCAGTTTTTTACAACTGAGTGTCTTGCTGGGCCATTTCAGAGGGGCAGTTAAGAGTCAACCACATTGCTGTGGGTCTGGAGTCACATATAGGCCAGACGAGGTAAGGACGGCAGATTTCCTTCCCTAAAGGACATCAGTGAACCAGATGGGTTTTTACGACAATCCGATAGTTTCATGGTCACCATTACTGATACTAGCTTTTCATTCCAGATTTATTTAATTAACTGAATTTAAATTCCCCAGCTGCCGTGGTGGGATTTGAACTCCAGTGTCTTCCCGCTTCCGCACCGTTATCTCTGGATTCTCCCAAGGATCTATCCTTAGCTCCCTCCTATTTCTCATCTGCATGCTGCCCCTCGACGACATCATCCAAAAACATAACGTAAGGTTCCACATGTACGCTGATGACACCCGGCTCTACCTCACCACCACCTCTCTTGACCCCCTCCACTGTCTCTGATTTGTAATGCTGCTTGTCCAACATCCAGTATTGGATGAGCAGAACGTTCAAACAATTCAACCTGCCACCAACTCCGTTCTCTCTCCCTGGCCACTGTCTCAGGCTGAACCAGATTGTTGGCAACGTCGGTGTTGTATTTGACTGAAGTTGAGCTTCCGGCCATAAAGCCGCTCCATCACCAAGACCGCCTACTTCCACCTCCGTAACATCGTTTGACTCCGCCCCTGCCTCAGTCCATCTGCAGATGAAATCCTCATCCATGCCTTTGTTACATTTAGACTCAACTATTCCAACGCTCTCCTGGTCGGCCTCCCCTCTTCAACCCTCCATAAACTTGAGCTCATCCAAAACTCTGCTGCCC
Organism: Squalus acanthias; assembly: GCA_030390025.1. NCBI lineage: Eukaryota > Metazoa > Chordata > Chondrichthyes > Squaliformes > Squalidae > Squalus > Squalus acanthias. The sequence continues at coordinate 110,059 of JASTWF010000268.1, read as the reverse complement.
GTGTCCTAACTCGCACCAAGTCCTGGTCACCCCTGTGCTCGCTGACCTACATTGGCTCCCGGTCCGGCAACGCCTCAAATTTAAAATTCCATCCTCATGTTTAAATCCCTCTACGGCCTCGCCCCGCCCCTCCCCCCCTCGAACCTCCTCCAGCCCTACAACTCTCCAAGATCTCTGCGCTCCTCCAATTCTGGCTCCTTGTCCATTCCCACTTGTCTTCTTCTTTGACTTGGTCTCAATTTTTTTGTCTGATTATGCTATACTCCATATCTAACCTGTGCTGTACCTGCCCTGGGAGTGTTTGATGGGACAGTGTAGAGATATTTATACTGTACATTTCCTTTGTTTGTTAATACCCACAGGTATACTTGGAATTACATCGAGTCTACAGCATAGAAACAGGCCATTCGGCCCAACTGGTCCATGCCGGTGTTTATGCTCCACACGAGCCGCCTCTCACCCTTCTTCATTGCACCCTATCAGCATGACCGTCCATTAATTTCTCCCTCATGTGTTTATCCACCTTCCCCTTAAATGGACAAATCCCCTAACATCGCTGTGAGTGCGTTTTTGGGGGCTATTTTGGGATAATTGTGAGGAGTGTATCTAATGTTGCGTTCTTGCTCACAGGAATGTTCCAGAAGGTGTTTGAGGGGCTGGAGCCACTGAAGCTTTACCGCGTCACGATTCACGCCAACAGTTCCAAGGAGAGGGTTCAGTGCAACAGCGAGAGCGGCTACACCATCGGGTCCGGCAGTGCCTGCACTCAGGAGCACCGTAGGTCTCAAGCTGAATCAGCAGGCCAGAGTCTTATTATGATGACAATTATTGTACCCAACGTCGATCAGGCAGTAGTGCCAAGGAAGCAGGGGCAGTTCTGTCACCTCCCCTTGTGAAGTGTTTCCTGGACCTCTGTGGGGGAAAGGTCAGGGTTCTGGTTCTATGCAGTTGCCGGCAGCCCAGGATATCAAGGTGTTGGCAGTGATTCCGTATCAGGGAGCCAAGGCCGCGCCTAAAAAGAAAGAAAGACTTGCATTTATATAGCGCGACTGATCAATCACAGCCCTCTGGGGCAGAGAATTCCAAAGATTCACAACCCTCTTGAGTGAAGAAATTCCTCCTCCTCTCAGTCTTAAATGGCCGACCCTTTATCCTGAGACTGTGACCCCTGGTTCTAGACTCTCCAGCAAGGGGAAACAATGTTATTTTTAATTATTCGTTTATGGGATGTGGGCGTCACTGGCAGGGCCAGCATTTTTTGCCCATCCCTAATTGCCCTTGAGAAGGTGGTGGTGAGCCGCCGCCTTGAACCGCTGCAGTCCGTGTGGTGAAGGTACTCCCACAGTGCTGTTAGGGAGGGAGTTCCAGGATTTTGACCCAGTGACGATGAAGGATCGGCGATGTACTTCTAAGTCAGGATGGTGTGTGACTTGGAGGGGAACCTGGAGGTGGTGGTGACCCATGCGCCTGCTGCCCTTGTCCTTCTAGGTGGAAGAGGTCGCGGGTTTGGGAGGTGCTGCCGAAGAAGCCTTGGCGAGTTGCTGCAGTGCATCTTGTAGATGGTACACACTGCAGCCACGGTGCGCCGGTGGTGGAGGGAGTGAATGTTGAAGGTGGTGGATGGGGTGGCATTCAAGCGGGCTGCTTTGTCCTCTCAGCGTCTACCCTGTCAATCCCCCACAGAATCTTATATGTTTCAATGAGATCACCTCTCATTCTTCGAAACTCCAGAGAGTATAGGCCCAATCTACTCAATCTCTCATCATAAGATAATCCTCTCATCCCAGGGATCAATCTAGTGAACCTTCTTTGCACCGCCTCTAAGGCATGTATGTCATTTCTCAGATAAGGAGACCAAAACTGTGCACAGTACTCCAGGTGTGGTCTTTTTTAAAATTCGTTTATGGGATCTGGGTGTCGCTGGCAATGCCAGCATTTATTGCCCATCCCTAGTTGCCCTTGAGAAGGTGGTGGTGAGCCACCTTCTTGAACCGCTGCAGTCCGTGTGGTGATGGTACTCCCACACTGCTGTTAGGTAGGGAGTTCCAGGATTGTGACCCAGCGACGATGAAGGAACGGCGATATACTTCTAAGTCAGGATGGTGTGTGACTTGGAGGGTAACTTGGAGGTGGTGGTGTTCCCATGCACCTGCTGCCCTTGTCCTTCTAGGTGGAAGAGGTCACGGGTTTGGGAGGTGCTGCCGAAGAGGGTTTGAGTACAGGAACAAGGATGTCTTGCTGCAGTTGTACAGGGCCTTGGTGAGACCACACCTTGAGTACTGTGTGCAGTTTTGGTCGCCTTATCTGAGGAAGGATGTTCTTACCATGGAAGGAGTTCAGCGAAGATTCACAAGACTGATACCTGGGATGGCAGGAATGACGTATGAAGAGAGATTGGGTCGATTGGGCTTATACTCGCTGGAGTTTAGAAGAATGAGAGGGGATCTCATTGAAACTTATAAAATTCTGACAGGACAGGACAAACTAGATGCAGGAAGGATGTTCCCGATGGTCGGGGAGTCCAGAACCAGGGGTCACAGTCTAAGGATAAGGGGTAAGCCATTTAGGACAGAAATGAGGAGGAATTTCTTCACCCAGGGAGTGGTGAACCTGTGGAATTCTCTGCCACAGAAGGCAGTTCAGGCCAATTCATTAAATAGATTCAAGAAGGAGTTGGATATATTTCTTAAGGCTAAAGGGATCAAGGGATATGGGGAGAAAGCAGGGACAGGGTACTGAATTTGGATGATCAGCCATGATCGCATTGAATGACGGAGCAGGCTAGAGGGGCCGAATGGCCTACTCCTGCTCCTATCTTCTATGATTCTAAGAAGCCTTGGCGAGTTGCTGCAGTGCATCTTGTAGATGGTACACACTGCAGCCACGGTACGTCGGTGGTGGAGGGGGTGAATGTTTAAGGTGGTGGATGGGGTACCAATCAAGCGGGCTGATTTGTCCTGGATGGTGTCGAGCTTCTTGAGTGTTGTTGGAGCTGCACTCATCCAGGCAAGTGGAGAGTATTCCATCACACTCCTTACTTGTGCCTTGTAGATGGTGGAAAAGGTTTGGGGAGTCAGGAGGTGAGACACTCACCGCAGAATACCTAGCCTCTGACCTGCTCTTGTTGCCACAGTATTTATGTGGCTGGTCCAGTTAAGTTTCTGGTTAATGGTGACCCCCAGGATGTTGATAGTGGGGGATTCGGCGATGGTAATGCCGTTGAATGTCAAGGAGAGGTGGTTAGACTCTCGCTTGTTGGAGATAGTCATTGCCTGGCACTTCTGTTGGGCGAATGTTACCTGCCACTTATCAGCCCAAGCCTGAACGTCGTCCAGGTCTTGTTGCATGCGGGCATGGACTGCTTCATTATCTGTGGAGTTGTGAATGGCGCTGAACACTGTGCAGTCATCAGCGAACATCCCCATTTCTGACCTTATGTTGGAGGGAAGGGCATTGATGAAGCAGCTGAAGATGGTTGGGCCTGGGACACTGCCCTGAGGAACTCCTGCAGCAATATCCTGGGGCTGTGATGATTGACCTTCAACCACCACAACCATCATCCTTTGTGCTAGGTATGACTCCAGCCAGTGGAGTGTTTTCCCCCTGATTCCCATTGACTTCAGTTTTACAAGGGCTCCTTGATGCCAGACTCGGTCAAATGATGCCTTGATGTCAAAGGCAGTCACTCTCACCTCACCTCTGGAATTCAGCTCCTTTGTCCATGTTTGGACCAAGGCTGTAATGAGGTTGGGAGCCAAGTGGTCTTGGTGGAACCCAAACTGGGCATCAGTGAGCAGGTTATTGGTGAGTAAGTGCCGCTTGATAGCACTGTCGATGACACCTTCCATCACTTTGCTGATGATTGAGAGTAGACTGATGGGGCGATAATTGGCCGGGTTGGATTTGTCCTGCTTTTTGTGAACAGGACATACCTGGGCAGTTTTCCACATCGTCAGATAGATGCCAGTGTTGTAGCTGTACTGGAACAGCTTGGCTAGAGGCGCGGCTAGTTCTGGAGCACAAACCTTCAGCACGATAGCCGGGATGTTGTCGGGGCCCATAGCCTTTGCTGTATCCAGTGCGCTCAGCCGTTTCTTGATATCACGTGGAGTGAATCGAATTGGCTGAAGACTGGCTTCTGTGATGGTGGGGACCTCGGGAGTAGGCCGATATGGATCATCCACTCGGCACTTCTGGCTGAAGTTGGTCACCAAAGCCCTGTTCAGTTGTAGTAAGACTTCCTGGGGGAAAAATTCAGTTGGTTGTGCCTCCTGTTAGCGCCTTAAGAGGGCGCTAATGGGGCGCAAAGCAACTAGCGCCCGGGTGCGGCGATGTTTGCACCGCTCGCGAAATTAACTAGACAGTTTGCGGCGGCGCTAAACACTACCGCCACGATCTCCTGCGCCGGCAGATCATGACGTCAGTCAAGTGCGCAACACCCCGGTAGCGCCCCGGAGCAGATACTGAGTGGCGCCCCCTGCCTTACCGCCTGCCGCTAGCAATGACAGGTTGAGGGGAGCGTTTTGCAGTCAGGAAGGGACTGGGGGAGTGCTATTTAAAGGCGACCGCTTCCTGCCTTTTATTGTTGGTGACATTTTTGAACCACGCATTCTGAGAGAGAGAGACTTCTGGAGACATTCAACGCTGTGAGAAGGAGTTTTGGGTACTGAGCAGCACTTTGCAGGTTCATTTTGATTTGCCCTCCCTTGTATCAATTTAGAAGAGACTGTGGGGGCTGCACTCTGAGCTCTATCCCTGGGCCACTCCATTGTTCTTTCCAGCAGATTTGATGTACAGGTCTCTCCAGGCCGAGATTCAAGGCTGCAATGAGCAGGATGTGGATGGAAAGCAAGATCAACCCTTCCCTTTAAGAACTGGCAGGTGCCATTGTGTGTGTGTTCCATTGCTGACTGACATCACATGAGCTTCGCCAGCGCTCTGAGGTAGCGCCTCGCTCCTCGGCCTTTGCGCCTTAAGACAGGTGTGAAGCGCCTGATTCAGCGCTGCAATCACCTCCAGGGGCGATAAAAGTCAAGTTTGCAGTCGGAGGCAATAATTAGCCTCAGGCCAGAAATATCTATCTTCCTGTTAGCAAAATACTGCGGATGCTGGAAAATTGAAACAACAACAGAAAACGCTGGAAAAACTCAGCAGGCCGGGCAACATCCGTGGAGAGAGAAACAGAGTTAACGTTTCAGGTCGAAACCCTTCGTCAGAACTGAGAAAAAAGCAGGAAATGAAACAGATAAAAAAGCAAGGGGGAGGAATAAAAGAACAAAAGGGATGGTCTATGGTAAGTAGAGACATTAAGAGATGCTCAAGGCAAGACGAGATGGTAATGGGACAGGTTAAGAAACAAAAGGTGGCTCAGAAGTGTGAAATGTGAAATGCTGGCAGAATGAGAGACAGCTGCCGTGGGGGGAGAGAGAGAAAAAAAAGGAAAAAGGCACGAACCAAAAGGGTGGATAAAATGTATATATATGTGGTGGGGGCCGAGGTTATGATCTGAAATTGTTGAACTCGATATTGAGTCCGGAAGGTTGTAAAGTGCCTAATCGGAAGATGAGGTTCTGTTCCTCGAGCTTACGCTGAGCTTCCGTGGAACAATGCACAAGGCCGAGGACGGTGAGGTCTGAGTGGGCGTGGAGAGGTGAGTTAAAATGGCAAGCAACTGGAAGCTCGGGATCACCCTTACGGACTGAACGGAGGTGTTCCGCAAAGCGGTCACCCAATCTGCGTTTGGTCTCCCCAATGTAGAGGAGACCGCATCGTGAGCAGCGAATACAGTATACTAGATTGCAAGAATTACAAGTAAATCGCTGTTTCACCTGGAAGGGGTGTTTGGGGCCCTGGAGAGTGGGAAGGGTGGATGTATAAGGGCAGGTGTTGCATCTCCTGCGCTTGCATGGGAAGGTGCCGGGTGAGGGGGAAGGGGTGCTGGGAGTGATAGAGGAGTGGACTAGGGTGTCTCGGAGGGAGCGGTCCCTATGGAATGCTGAAAGGGGAGGTGAGGGGAAGATATGTTTGATGGTGGGATCACGTTGGAGGTGGCGGAAATGGCGGAGGATGATCCGTTGAATGTGGAGGCTGGTGGGGTGAAAGGTGAGGACAAGGGGAACTCTATCGTGGTTCCGGGAGGGAGGGGCCGGGGTGAGGGCAGAAGTGCGGGAGATAGAACGGACACGGTCGAGGGCCGTGTCGACCACGGTAGAGGGGAATCCTCGGTTGAGGAAAAAGGAAGACATGTCGGAAGCACTGGTATGGAAGGTGGCATCGTCGGAACAGATGCGGCGGAGACGGAGAAACTGGGAGAATGGAATAGAATCCTTACAGGAGGCGGGGTGGCCTCTCGTCTTGCCTTGAGCATCTCTTAATGTCTCTACTTACCATAGACCACCCCTTTTGTTCTTTTATTCCTCCCCCCAGCCTCCCCCTTGATTTTTTATCTGTTTCATTTCCTGCTTTTTTTCTCAGTTCTGACGAAGGGTTTCGACCTGAAACGTTAACTCTGTTTCTCTCTCCACGGATGTTGCCCGGCCTGCTGAGTTTTTCCAGCGTTTTCTGTTGTTGTTTCTATCTTCCTGTTGTTTAGTCACAAACCTGGAGATGGAGATTAGTTGTTGCAAACATTACTCTTGGCCCAATGTGGGTCGTGAGATTGGGGGTCAGGAGGTGATTGACCCTTGGTCCTCCTGGGGATTGAGGTTCATGTTATGGAGACCGTTACTTGTCACTTTACCCCAGCACGTTCCTCTCCTGTAAGCGGACAATCTGCAATTCTTGACATAAGGTGAGGGTCTCGCTCTGGTTTGTGTTGGGTTTTCCGACTCCAGATGTTTCATTATCTGTCCAAAGCCAAAACTGCTCCCAGTCTCGGCACATAAACTATTAGAAGCTATTGGCTGGAGCCAATTACTGTTTTAGGGACTAATTGGGTAGCTCTTTCAAAGAGCCGGCACAGACGTGATGGGCAGAATGGCCTCCTTCTGCGCTCTATGATTCTATGATTTTTATTTTTAGCACCAACCTCTGGACCCAGCAAGGTCAATGTGACCAACATCAGGAAAAGCTCCGTGTTCCTTGAGTGGAAGGAGCTGTTACTGGAACAGTGTCAGGGCACCCTGCAGAAATACCTCATTGTCTACACGGACACCTGGAATCACACTCACAGTAAGCAAAGAGCAGCCCCAAAATACATCCCACCACAATACAGCTCCCGGTGCCCGAGCGCAGCCCCCCGGTGCCCGAGCGCAGCCCCCCGGTGCCCGAGCGCGGCCCCCCGGTGCCCGAGCGCGGCCCCCCGGTGCCCGAGCGCGGCCCCCCGGTGCCCGAGCGCGGCCCCCCGGTGCCCGAGCGCGGCCCCCCGGTGCCAGAGCGCAGCCCCCTAGTGCCCGAGCGCGGCCCCCGGTGCCAGAACGCGCCCCCCGGTGCCCGAGCGCGGCCCCCGGTGCCAGAACGCAGCCCCCCGGTGCCCGAGCGCACCCCCCGGTGCCCGAGCGCAGCCCCCCAGTGCCCGAGCGCGGCCCCCCGGTGCCAGAGCGCAGCCCCCCCAGTGCCCGAGCGCGGCCCCCGGTGCCAAAGCGCAGAGCTCCTTGTGTTGGGTGTGTGAGGGATTGTGTGTCAATCGTTGTGCCTCCTCTCAGTGACCGTGTTTGATTCTGTTTTGTTATCAGCTGTCGCTGTTAACTCTTCGACGTTGAGTATCACTCTGATGAATCTCAACGCCTCGACCCTGTATACAGTGGAGATTTGTGGTGTCACTAGTGCTGGACAAGGAGCAAAGACTCTCCGAAACTTCCAAACCAAGGATTATGGTATGTGACCCGTAGCCTGGTACCTGAGATTAACCCTGTCTGATTGCACAAAGGCAGCAAGGAACTACTTGCACAAATACCTGGACTTTGCACCTTCTCTGTGAATACCTCTGTGCACCAGTGAGTGCCCTTGTATACCTATACATATTGTTGTGTACGCAAACATTCGCTTGTGTATTGCAAAGAATTATATAGAATTTACAGCACAGAAACAGGCCATTCGACCAAACTGGTCTGTGCCGGTGTTTCTGCTCCACACGAGCCTCCTCCCACCCTCTTCATCTCACCTCATCACCATATCCTTCTATTCCTTTCTCCTTCGTGTTTATCCAGCTTCCCCTTAAATGCATCTGTGCTATTCACCTCAACCACTCCCTGTGGTAGTGAGTTCCACATTCTCACCACTCTCTGGGTAAAAAAGTTTCTCCTGAATTCCCGATTGGGTATATTAGTGACTATCTCAGTGCTGCTCCCACTCACCACGTTGCTGCTGCTCCCAGCTCTGTGGGAAATGCTTTCACCCATGTTCATCCCCACCACATTCCCCATCCCCCTCTCCCTCGCCCCATCTCTCCAGTCTTGCTCTCTCTCCCCTTGCCCCTTCTCTCGCACCCCCACCCCCCTCCACTCTCGAGCCGCCACCCCGCCCCCCACCCCACCCCCGGACTCCAGACCCTCCAGCCCCCTCCGGACTGCCCACCAGCCGGTCACGGCTTTCTGAGGTGGTGGGCAGGTGCTGAGCTGAGCAGTGGAGGGGGAGCTGCGGCTTGAGGCAGCGCTCGGGAGATACACTCTCATTCCAGGGGGGTTGGGAACCCTATAAAGGGGCTGGAATACAAAGGGGTCGAAGTTATGCAACATTTATATATAAAGCTCTGGTCAGACCCCATCAGGAAGGATATATTGGCCTTGGAGGGGGAGCAGCGCAGATTCACCAGGATTATACCGGGGCTAAAAGGGTTAAATTCCAATGTCAGGTTGCACAGACTAGGCTTGTATTCCCTCGAGTTTAGACGATTAAGGGGTGATCTAATCGAGGTGATTAAGATGATTAAAGGTGTTGATAGGGGAGATAGAGAGAAACTATTTCCTCTGGTGGGGGGAGTCCAGAACAAGGGGGCAGAACCTTAAAATTAGAGCCAGGCCGTTCAGGGGTGATGTCAGGAAGCACTTCTTCACACAAAGGGGAGGGGAAATCTGGAATTCTCTTCTCCAAACCCCCCCCCCCCCCCCCCCCCCCCCCAAAAAAAAGCTATTGAGGCTGGGGGTCAATTGAAAATGTGAAAACTGAGATTGATAGATTTTTGTTGGGTAAGGGGATTAAGGGTTACGGAACCAAGGCGGGTAGATGGAGTTAATGACTCCAGACCGCATTGCGGTGCTGGAGCTGCGAATGGATACATACTGGAGCATTCGCGATGCTGAGGACATCGTGGATAACACGTTTAGGGAGTTGGTTACACCGCAGGTAAAGGCTGCACAGGCAGGAAGGGAATGGGTGACCACCAGGCAGAGTAGTAGGCGCAGGTAGGTAGTGCAGGGGTCCCCTGTGGCCATTCCCCTCTCAAACAGATATACCGCTTTGGATACTGTTGAGGGGGATGGCTTATCGGGGGAAGGCAGCAGCAGCCAACTTCCTGGCGCCAGGGGTAGTCCTGCTGCACAGGACGGAAGGAAAAAAAGCGGGAGAGCTATAGTGATAGGGGATTCTATTGTAAGGGAAATAGATAGGCGTTTCTGCGGCCGCAAATGAGACTCCAGGATGGTATGTTGCCTCCCTGGTGCAAGGGTCAAGGATGTCTCAGAGCGGCTGCAGGGCATTCTGGAGGGGGAGGGTGAACAGCCAGTTGTCGTGGTGCATATAGGTACCAACGATACAGGTAAAAAACGGGATGAGGTCCTAAAAGCTGAATATAGGGAGTTAGGAGGTAAATTAAAAAATAGGACCTCAAAGGTCGTAATCTCAGGATTGCTACCAGTGCCACGTGCTAGTCAGAGTAGAAATAGAAGGATATTTCAGATGAATACGTGGCTAGAGGAATGGTGCAAGGGGGAGCGATTCAAATTCCTGGGACATTGGAACCGGTTCTGGGGGAGGTGGGACCAGTACAAACTGGACGGTTTGCACCTGGGCGGGACCGGAACCGATGTCCTAGGGGGAGTCCAGAACCAGGGGTCACAGTCTAAGGATAAGGGGTAAGCCATTTAGGACAGAGATGAGGAGGAATTTCTTCACCCAGAGAGTGGTGAACCTGTGGCATTCTCTACCACAGAAGGCAGTTGAGGCCAATTCATTAAATATATTCAAGAAGGAGTTAGATATATTTCTTAAGGCTAAAGGGATCAAGAGATATGGGGAGAAAGCAGGGACAGGGTACTGAATTTGGATGATCAGCCATGACCTCATTAAATGGCGGAGCAGGCTCGAGGGGCTGAATGGCCTACTCCTGCTCCTATGATGCAAAGCCAGACTCAGTGCAGCCGATCAGGACAGCATTGACTGGTTCACAGATGTTGCGGGTGAAACTCTCCTGAAGTTGCAACTGGACAGCGAACATCTGGCAACTTCTGCAACACATCCGCGAGATGTTTCACAGTTTTGAGCTTGTTTGAGTTAAAAAAAAAAGACAAATGCCCTTAAATTTAAATTCCTTGACTCTTCCTCTGCCCCTTCTCTCCGCCCCCCCCCCCCCCCCCCCCCGCCCACCGCCTTGTCGGCCTGCAGCCCAATTTCCAGTGAGCTTTGGGACAGAATTTGTGGGCGGGGTTTCCCTGATCTCCCAGTGGATCAGCGATTTCCGCAACCTTTCTGCCGAAGTTACGGTGAATGATCGGGAGATCCCCACCCCCGCCCAGAAATTTAACTGTGAGGTCGGACACCGCGGGTCAGGGACTGCACAGAGCCACAGTCAGCAAGAGCATCAATCACACAGCGCTTCTGAGTGATGCAAATTCATTAACTGAACTTTGTGCTGAATTGCAGATCGGAGCGAGCTCACAGCAATCGTCGTGGCAACTTCCATCTCCGTCATGCTCGCTGTCTTCATTGTCTCTTCTGTTTGTTATCTCAGCGTCAAAAGGTACTACGACCAGTGACCCTCTCACACCAGTAACACGAGCACCTGCTCACCATTCTCACACCGGATACACGAGCACCTGCTCACCATTCTCACACCAGTAACACGAGCACCTGCTCACCATTCTCACACCAGTAACACGAGCACCTGCTCACCATTCTCACACCGGATACACGAGTACCTGCTCATCATTCTCACACCGGATATACAGTCACCTGCTCACCATTCTCACACCAGTAACACGAGCACCTGCTCACCATTCTCACACCAGATACACGAGCACATGCTCACCATTCTCACACCGGATACACGAGTACCTGCTCACCATTCTCACACCAGATACACGAGTACCTGCTCATCATTCTCACACCGGATATACAGTCACCTGCTCACCATTCTCACACCGGATACACGAGCACCTGCTCACCATTCTCACACCGGATACACGAGCACCTGCTCACCATTCTCACACCAGATACACGAGCACATGCTCACCATTCTCACACCGGATACACGAGCACCTGCTCACCATTCTCACACCGGATACACGAGCACCTGCTCACCATTCTCACACCGGATACACGAGCACCTGCTCACCATTCTCACACCAGATACACGAGCACCTGCTCACCATTCTCACACCAGATACACGAGCACCTGCTCACCATTCTCACATCGGATACACGAGCACCTGCTCACCATTCTCACACCGGATACACGAGCACCTGCTCACCATTCTCACACCGGATATACAGTCACCTGCTCACCATTCTCACACCGGATACACGAGCACCTGCTTACCATTCTCTCACCGGTTATACAGTCACCTGCTCACCATTCTCACACCGGATACATGAGCACCTGCTCACCATTCTCACACCGGATACACGAGCACCTGCTCATCATTCTCACACCGGATACACGAGCACCTGCTTACCATTCTCTCACCGGTTATACAGTCACCTGCTCACCATTCTCACACCGGATACATGAGCACCTGCTCACCATTCTCACACCAGATACACGAGCACCTGCTCACCATTCTCACACCGGATACACGAGCACCTGCTCATCATTCTCACACCGGATACACGAGCACATGCTCACCATTCTCACACCGGATACACGAGTACCTGCTCACCATTCTCACACCGGATACACGAGCACCTGCTCACCATTCTCACACCGGATACACGAGCACCTGCTCACCATTCTCACACCGGATACACGAGCACCTACTCATCATTCTCACACCGGATACACGAGCACCTGCTCACCATTCTCACACCAGATACACAAGCACCTGCTCACCATTCTCACACCAGATACACGAGCACCTGCTCACCATTCTCACACCAGAAACAGGGAGTTAAACTTACGATTCTTATTTATGCGTTTATTTTTCAGATCAAAACGTATAATCTGTCCCACAATCCCTGATCCTGTCAACAGCCTTGCTGTCAAGTCTATGCACAGTTCTGTTAACACCAGCGTAAGTTTCACCGTTAGTTATAGTGAGAAGAGATTTTGAAATGTTTCCATGCAGACAAAAGGTTTCTGAGTGCCCGGAAGATCAGCTCTCGTCCAGAACTGCAGTGGCTTCTTAGCGTAATGCGCAGCACGCCTCAAGTAGGCTGGACCAGCAAGCCAGAGAGACCACAGAGTGGAAATCAGCCAGGGAACTCTGTATCTAACCCGTGCTGTACCTGCCCTGGGAGTGTTTGATGGGACACTGTAGAGGGAGCTTTACTCTGTATCTAACCCGTGCTGTACCTGCCCTGGGAGTGTTTGATGGGACAGTGTAGAGGGAGCTTTACTCTGTATCTAACCCGTGCTGTACCTGCCCCGGGAGTGTTTGATGGGACAGTGTATAGGGAGCTTGTTGTAATCTGGCTGTGTGTTGATTCCTGCAGCAATGGGCGACTTCTTCTGATGATCGAGATGTTACTGATGTCCTCATTGTCATGGTTAGTGTGCAGAGTGATTCCAACATCCCTTCGCCAAACGAGAATGATGAGGATGAAATGATGTCCATGACGGAGGGAGTGGGGCTTCAGACCGATGGCGACTCCTTCAGCTCTGATAACGATCCTACCTTCGAGTACCGACGGCAGATGGGAGCCCCCATGGGACTGGAAGAGGACCGGTGCAGTGAGATAGAATTAAACCAGTGCCTCGAGACGGAAGGCAGTGAGCTGGTAACCAGTGATATTTCTCCTCTCTGCCTCCAATCTTACTCGGAATCTGGCCTGAACCTTTGTGGGAACATGATTTCATTGCTGGCCATGTACGATCAGAATCTCACCGAACGGGAGACAGGAAGGAGCCGGGATCACCTTTAGTGCACCGGGGATACACACCTCATTCTAACTTGTGCCACACGGCACCATGCTTCCATCTACTGGCGCCATGAGTCTTACCACAGCAGAACTCTCTTTACCCACCGAGCCACTCAAAGGTCAGATCCTCGGGTCACTCGAACACCATCTGTGCCAATCTCAGCTGAGGCGACCAGAGTTGGCCCGAGGCGAGCGATGGAGTCGGGAACAGTTAAACTGGCTGAGGTGGTGATTATTTTCATGTCTGGATTCTAGCTGCCCCCAGTTAACCCTTTAATTGACTCGGGACTCTGAAATTGAGGCCGCGACGTGTTCCATTGCACAGTGGACGAGTTGTCTTCGCTTCAGTTCGAGACTTGTTACTATTCCAGTTATTTTTATTTACATAACATTACATAGTATTTACAGCCCAACTGGTCTATGCTGGTGTTTCTGCTCCACACGAGCCTCCTCCCACCCCTCCTCATCTCACCCTATCAGCATATCCTTCTATTCCTTTCTCCCTCATGTGTTTATCCAGCTTCCCCTTAAATGCATCAACGCTATTCGCCTCAACCACTCCCTGTGGTAGCGAGTTCCACATTCTCACCACTCTCTGGGTAAAGAAGTTTCTCCTGAATTCCCTATTGGATTTATTAGTGACTATCTTATATTTATGGCCCCTAGTTCTGGTCTCCCCCACAAGTGGAAACATCCTCTCTACATCTACCCTTCATAATCTTAAAGATCTCTATCAGGTCACCCCTCAGTCTTCTCTTTTCTAGAGTAAAGAGGCCGGAGCCATTACAGGAGGGAAGGCATCACACCGAGAGGTCACTCTGGAGCAGGACTGCACCAGACACCACAGGGAGACAGACCGGCAGCAGATTCAACTGTTTGTGGGTCTGAGTAATGGAGAAACAACAATCCTTTCAGTCATTCAGTGTGGTTGTAGCCAACTCAACCCCAACCATGACCCCCAACTGGCCCACACTGTCAGTGGGGAGGGGACTGAGGGAAAGAGCAATGAAGACTCGGACACTGACGGTGCAGCCTGTATCCTACACACACACACACGTTTTAAATATTCCAGTGCGCAGTCAGAGCTCCCAATGCAGATGGAGCCGCACATGCCCTTGTTAGTGCTCATTCCTCATTGTAGCTGTCTGCTCCAATCCAATTCCTTACTCTCTCCCAGTACCTTTCGTAGTAGCTTAGCTAAAACAGATATTTATATCGGATATACGGCACAGAAACAGGCCATTCGGCCCAACCAGTCCATGCCGGCGTTTATGCTCCTCTCGAGCCTCCTCCCGTCTTTCCTCATCTAAATCTATCAGCGTAACCCTCTATTCCCTTCTCCCTCATATGCTTGTCTAGCCTCCCCTTAAATGCATCTATACTAATCGCTTCAACCACTCCCTGTGGGAGCGAGTTCCACATTCTCACCACTCTCTGGGTAAAGAAGTTTCTTCTGAATTCCCTATTGGATTTCTTGGTGATTATCTTATATTAATGGCTACTAGTTTTGCTCTTCCCCACAAGTGGAAACATTCTCTCTGTATCCACTCTATCAAAACCTTTCATAATTTTAAAGACCTCTATTAGGTCACCCCTCAGCCGCCTTTTTTCAAGCGAAAAGAGACCCAGCCTGTTCATCCTTTCCTGATATGTATACCCTCGCATTTCTGGTATCATCCTTGTAAATCTTCTCTGCACCCTCTCCAGTGCCTCTATATCCTTTTTATAATATGGCGACCAGAATTGTACACAGTACTCAGTGTGGTCTAATCAGGGTTCGATACAGGTTTAGCATAATTTCTCTACTTTTCAATTCTCTCCCTCTAGAAATAAACCCTAGTGCTTGGTTTGCTTTTTTATGGCCTTGTTAACATGTGTCGATACTCTCAGTGATTTGTGTATTTGTACTCCCAGATCCCTTTGCTCCTCTACCCGACTTAGATTCATATTTTCCAAGTAATAAGTGACCTCCCTATTTTTGTTACCAAATGTAATACCTCACATTTATCTGTGTTGAATTTAATTTGCCATTTATATGCCCATTCTGCAAGTTTATTAATGTCTTCTTGTAATTTGTTGCAGTCCTCCTCAGTATTGACTATCCCCCCCAATTTGGGGTCATCTGCAAATTTAGAAATTGTGTTTTTGATTCCAAAGTCTAAATCGTTAATATAAATTGTGAACAACAGTGGTCTCAGCACTGATCCTTGTGGAACACCACTACCCACCTTTTGCCACTCTGAATAACGACCTTTTACTCCCACTCTCTGCTTTCTGTCCTGAAGCCAGCTAACAATGCATTCTGCTACTTGTCCCCTGACTCCACATTCTCTGACCTTGTTCATCAGTCTATTATGGGGTACCTTATCGAAGACCTTTTGAAAATCCAGATAAATTACATCTACTACATTACCCTTGTCTACTCTCTCTGTTACCGCTTCAAAAAATTCAATGAGGTTGGTCAAGCAAGACTTTCCCATTTGAAACCCATGCTGACTATTCATTATTATACTTTTAGTTTCTAGATGTTCTTCTATTTTCTCCTTTAGTTGGGATTCCATTATTTTTCCTACCACCGATGTTAAGCTGACTGGTCTATAATTCCTTGGACATGTTCTATCCCCCTTCTTAAATATAAGTATTACGTTAGCTATTCGCCAGTCCTCTGGCACTACACCTTGTTCTAATTCACTAAGATCATGGCTGATCTTCGACCTCAACTCCACCTGCCTGCATTATCCCCATATCCCTTGGTTCCCTTTCGTATCCAAAAATCTATCGATCTCTGTCTTGAATATACTCAACAACTGAGCGTCCACAGCCCTCTGGGGTAGAGAATTCCAAAGATTCACCACCCTCTGAGTGAAGAAATTTCTCCTCATCTCAGTCCTAAATGGCCGACCCCTTATTCTGAGACTGTGACCCCTGGTTCTAGACTCCCCAGTCAGGGGATACATCCTCCCTGCAAATACCCTGTCAGGGCCTCACGAATTCTTAATCCGGCTCTGGGCTTGATATAACTACAGATATAGATACAGATAAAAGAAAAGGGCATATTGTAGGTGAAAGGCTGGAGTCTCTAACAGCAATTAAACGATCTAAACCACAATTACAAATGCAAATCACCAAAGCGTTGATTGGCGTAGTTTTACCATATTTCCCTACCCTGGCCCCAAAGGGGACAAACTAGAATCAGTAGCCTGGGGAACTGGATGGTGCAGTGGCTTTAGGCACAGTCCTTTCATCTGTAGGGCCTGTTGGCTGACAGTAACCAGCTTGATTTGGCATTAATTGGCTAGGACGAGAAATTGAATCGTGTCGCACTAAAAACGGATACTTTTCTGAACATTGTTAAGCACAGAGATGGCTTTATTCTTTATTTGACCATACCATTCCTGACCCAGGATTGCTTGGTACAGAAGCTAGGTGCCCAGAATGGACGGTGTTCCATTTATGGATATCCCTCCCCTTCATTCACAAACAATGTTTTAAAAACTGCTCTGTGGGTTAACTCAAACTTCTTCAAAAAATTACAGCATTTACTTTTGTGAACTTGGACCAGACAGGATTGTTTCTCAGTTGGCTCGTGACTTCTATGGGGAAACACTTATTTCAGTGACTCAGCTCTGACCCCATGCTGAGTGTTCTGGGGTCAAGTTGGATTAATCAGACTATCAAACTGACCGTCCGTATTGTCTGTATGATGCAGAATTCGCCACACTGAGCCAAAATAACTTTGTGGGAATTCCCCAATTTTCGCCCCCTCCTCAAGATGGGAACTCTTGCTGGGGACAGTTCTACACGCAGCAGCCAGCTGCCTTTAGCCAAGTGTCTGGTCTCGACAGTGCATGTCAGAAAAATTAGCATTTCTATAGCGCCTTTCACAACTTCAGTGTGTCCCAAAGTGTTCAAATAGTGACGTGCTCCTTGATAATTAAATTTCATAGTTCCTTTTTGCCTTTCAATTTTTTTTTACTTCTCTCCTAATCTCTTTCTTTCTCTCTTATCATGCTCTCCCCTGCTGTCCATGTACTTAGTGTATGGCTCTTTCCTTACCCTCAATTTTCCCTTATGTCTTTATTCATCCATGGTGTCTCATTAATGTTTAGCTTGTTTTGTTTTTTAGCGAATATATTTTTCCCAGACTCTGTTGACCAACATTTTAAATATTTCCCATTGCTGTTCTACAGCATTGTTTGCCAGTATTGTTGTCCATTTTATTTTCCCAAGTTCTATTCTCAGCCCCATAAAATCAGCTTTTCTCCAAACTATTACCCTGGTCTTCGTCATATTTATGTTCTTCTCAATTATTATCTTAAAGCGCATTATATGATGGTCACTATTGCTCAGATGTTCTTCATTTGTGCTGTTCTAATATCAATATATCTGTATATCTGCCTCTACATCTGTATATCTGTTCCCTCGATAAGAACATGCAAATTGAAACACATTGTTATTCCCAGCAATGCACACTCAATTCATTAGTGTATCTTGTGCACCATATTCCTCCATCAGGAGTAGCACAGACCGTAGGGGATTCATAGACCCCTCTGTTCCTCATTCATTGAGACTTTTACCATTTAGGTTATACACCTGTTCTCTGATCCTTGTCCCCAGAATGAATCAATTACTTTAAGCTGCAGGTACCTCTATCTCGCACTAACCCATCAATTTGGTGTCTTCAGTAAATGTTGATATTCCTCCCTGCCTACCCACGTCCATATTATTTATGTATATGAAGAACCAAAGATGTCCCAGCACGTATCACAGTGTAAATCCCAGCACGTATCCCAGTGTGAATCCCAGCACGTATCCCAGTGTGAATCCCAGCACGTATCCCAGTGTGAATCCCAGCACGTATCCCAGTGTGAATCCCAGTACGTATCCCAGTGTGAATCCCAGCAGATATCCCAGTGTGAATCCTAGCAGATATCCCAGTGTGAATCCCAGCAGATATCCCAGTACCTGAGACTTTTCTAGATTTAATAAAATTGTTAAATTATGCCTTTTGTTGATTGGATTATTTATTTGGTCATTTTTCATTATAAATCTTTGTTATCATATTTATGCAATCAAGTTACATTTTTGTTAGATTCTATGTTTTAATATTTATAAAGTTAAAACAGAGAACTAAAATACAAACAATTTTTAATTTATATTTCACTTTTTTATTGAAATGTGTGAATTTCCTGGGTATTTACGTTGTTTGCTGATTTTGATTTAATCGTGAATATCGATACAATAATTTCACACATTTCAGGATCATGGGCTTAGAAATTACATCGATTCGCCTGTGCCCGTTTAGCACCAGCGCCCATTTATCGAGCTCTGCACCCATGGTCCCAGCACCCATGGTCCCAGCACCCATGGTCCCAGCACCCATCATCAACGAGTGTTCACTCATCGTTTATATGATGAGCTTGGAGGATAGTTTGAGATTAAGTCATGCCACGTGTGAGGGTCAACCTGGAGGCCAGGCATGATTAGGTTAATTGAGCTGCGAGAAATGCTACGATTCTCGGAAAGTGTGAATCATTTCATAATCATTTTAGACTCAACTGAAAGTTAAAATCAAAAACTTAAAAAATACATTCATTTCAGGAAGTGTAATCAGCACTGTGGCTGAGGTTTGTGGTTTGGCCTAGTTAATGATTAAAGCTGATCAGCATCTCTCTGCCCCTGTATCGCCTCATCTTTCTCTCTAAATCTGTTCCTCTCTCCTATCCCTCGCTCCCTATATCTCTCCTTAAGAAAGGTGAGAGAGAGAAACTAGGAAATGATAGACCTGTTAGTCTAACATCTGTTGTGGGGAAGTTATTGGAATCTATAATCAAGGGCAGACCTAGAGGGGGCGAAATTCATTATAGCCCTGTTTGGGGCGCTAAAACTCCGGAAGCGGAAAAATTATCAGCAGGCGCTAATAATGAGAGGCTCCCGTGAAATTCTGTTGTCACGCTCCAAGAGGGAAGTGGAGCGCTAAATGAAGCGCTACCACTTCCCTTAGAGCGCTAAAGGGAGCGAGAGGGGCGGTATCGGCAGAGCGCTGATCATCGTTCCGTGCAGCGCTGCCGGATTCGCCGGCTCCTCCCCTCCCTTAAAGGGACGGTCCCATGCTCACAGCCGTTAAAGGCACTTGCGATCCGCGAGGAGCCGCCCCAAGCACTCAGAGTGCCGGGCTGATCAATCGGCGCAATGAAATTTTTTTTTAAAACCAGCACAAAGGGGTGAGAGAAAAAATTTGGCCTACCTGACCACAATCCCTTTAATTATCGCTTCCAAGCGGCCGGTCGAGGCCACAGCACCTCCTGCGACTGCCGTTGCTGACGCCCGGCGAAGCTGCAAGGGGCGGAGGTGAATTTTGGATTAGGGCGGTAACGGGCCGATGCACACCAGATGACGTCACAATCTCCGGGGCGCAGGAGATCAAGGCAGTAAGTTTTACTGCTGGCACTACCTCCCCCCCCCCCCCCCCCCACACCCCATTGAATTTCGTGGGAATCGTTTCTTTCGCCCGGTCGGTAAGTCGTTAGCGCCCCGTTATCGCCCCCCGGAGGCAATAACAGGAGGCGCAAAGGAGGCCAATTTCTAGCCCTGTCTGAGCACTTAGAGAAGATTGAGCTGATTAGAGAGAGACAACATGGATTTGTAAGGGGTAGATCGTGTCTAACAAACCTAATTGAATTTTTTGAGGAAGTAACTAAAGTAGTAGACAGGGGAATGTCTATGGATGTAGTTTATATGGACTTCCAGAAGGCATTCGATAAGGTTCCACATAAGAGACTGTTAGCAAACATTAAAGCTCATGGAATTGAAGGCAAATTATTGACCTGTTTAGGAGATTGGTTAGGTGGTCGAAGACAGAGAGTAGGGATAATGGGTATGTAATAAAAACAGAAAATGCTGGAAATACTCAGCAGGTCAGGCAGCATCTGTGGAGAGAGAAACAGAGTTAACGTTTCAGGTCGATGACCCTTCGTCAGAACTGGAAAAAGATAATGGGTATGTACTTGAATTGGAAGGAAGTGACTAGTGGTGTCCCACAAGGCTCTGTGCTGGGGCCTCAACTATTCACTATGTTAATGACTTAGATAACACAATAGAGAGCAAAATATCCAAGTTTGCCGATGACACAAAGATTAGGGGGTAGAAATTAGGTCGCGCCCCATTTGGGGCGCAAATATCGTCTGGACGCAAATATTAGCGCCTGGCGCTAATTATCGGCACTGACTGGAAACTTCACTTTTTCCGCCCCGGGAGGTGAGTGGAGCGCTAAAGCAGGCGCTGCACACCTGTCTTAAGGCGCAAAGGCCAAGGAGTGAGGCGCTACCTCAGAGCGCTGGCGAAGCTCATGTAATGTCAGTCAGCAATGGAACACACACACAATGGCACGGGCCAGTTCTTAAAGGGGATGGTTAATCTTGCTTTCCATCCACATCCTGTTCATTGCAGCCTTGAATCTCGGCCTGGAGAGACTTGCACATCAAATGTGCTGGAAAGAACAATGGAGAGTACCAGGCAAAGAGCTCAGAGTGCAGCTCCCACAGTCTCTGCTAAATCGATACAAGGAATGGCAAATCAAAATGAACCTGCAAAGTGCTGCTCAGTACCCAAAACTCCTTCACACAACGTTGAATCTCTCCAGAAGTCTCTCCCTCTCTCTCTCAGAATGCGTAGTTCAAAAATGCCACCAACAATAAAAGACAGGAAGAGGCCCCCTTTAAATAGCGCCCCCCCAGCCCCACAGCGATTGATAGCGTTCCAGTCTTCTGGTCGTTGGATGCGCCAGGCAGTAAGGCAGAGGGCGCCACTCAATTTCCGCTCCGGGGCGCCACAAGGGCGTTGCACCATGGAATGACGTCACAATCTGCGCGCGCAGGTGGTCGCAGCGGTAAAGTTTAGCGCCGCCGCACAATGTCTAGTTAAGTTCCCGAGCGGCGCAAACATCGCTGCACCCGGGCGTTAGCGGCTTTGCGCCCCATTAGCGCCCTCTTAAGGCGCTAACGGGAGGCGCAACCAACTGAATTTTTACCCCTAGGGGTCCATGTACACCGATCTCTAAAATGTAGTAGTGAGGTACAAAAAGATAATCAAAAATGCTAATGAAATGTTAGCCTTTATAACTAGAGGGCTAGAATATAAAGCGGGGGGGGGGGGGGGACGTTTTGCTACAGCTATACAAAGCCCTGGAATACTGAGTACAGGTCTGGTCACCGCACCTTAGAAAGGATATATTGGCCTTGGAAGGTGGGCAGCGCAGATTCACCACAATGTTACCAGGGCTCCAAGGGTTAGATTATGAGGAGAGATTACAGAAACTAGGCTTGTATTCCCTGGAATATAGAAGGTCAAGGGGTGATTTGATTGAGGTTTTTAGGATTTTGAAGGGAATTGATAGGGTGGAGAGAATTGTTTTCTGCTGGTGGGGGATTCTCGGACAAGGAGACATAACCTTAAAATCAGAGCCAGGCCCTTCAAGAGAGAAGGAAACACTTCTTCAAACAAAGGGTGGTAGAAGTGTGGAACTCTCTCCCACAAAAACCAGTAGATGCTGGGGCTCAATTAATCATTTTAAATCTGAAATCGCTAGATTTTTGCTCGCCAAGGGTATTAAGGGATATGGAGCCATGGATGGAGTTAAGATACAGATCAGCCATGATCTCATTGAGTTGTGGAACAGATTCGAGGGGCTGAACGGCCTCCTCCTGTTCCTAAGTTCCTCATTTCTCTCCCTCTCCTCTCCCTCCTCTCTACATTTTCTCTTCTCTTTCCTCCTTCTCTTCTCTCTTTTCCTCTCTCCCTTCTCTATTCTCTCTCCCTTCCCACCCTTTCTCTCTACCTTCTCTCCTCTCCTCTCTCCTTTCTCTCTCCTCCTCCCTCCTCTCTTCTCCTCACTCCCTTCTCTCTTCCTTCCCATCCCTTCTCTCCCTCCTCCCTTCACTCTCCCTTCTCTCTCCATCTCTCGCCATCTTTCTCTCACATTTGGCCTTATTTCAGCTCTTTGGGGTAATTGTAACTTTAGGCGATAGTATAAAACGGGTGATATTTGATCAGCTTCCGTTACACGTCTCTCCTGATTGAAGTCAATGGAAATGAGAATCGGGAGAGATGTGTAATGAGCAACTGATCCGATATCATCCATTTTACACTATCGCACAAAGGCAAAATGACTCCCTTCACCTCTCCCATCTCTGTTTCCATGCTTCTCTTAAGCTGTCTTTCTCCCCGTCCCTCGCATCTCACTTTCTTTCCCCATCTTTCATTCCACATTTATCTATTTCTCTCTCCCCATCTCTCTCTATCCCCTGTCTATTTCCATCTCTCTCCCCATCTGTTTCTCATGTCTCTCTCTCTATCCCTTTCTCTCTCAGAATCAGAATGAAAAGAATCCCAAAAAAGATAGCACAGAAGAAAGCCACTTGGCCCATCAGTCTCTCTCTCTCCCAATCTTTCTCCGCTCTTTTTCTGTTTATCACTATCTCTCTCTTTTTCTCTGTTTATCTCTCTCTTCCAATCTTACTCTCCCTCTCTCTTTCTCACATGGAATCATAAGCATGAAAATTACAGCAGAGAAGGAATCCGTTGGTCTGCTCGCACCTGTCCCACGTGCTGGCTCTTCACCTGTCCCCCGTGCTGACTCTTCACTTGTCCCACGTGCTGGCTCTTCACTTGTCTCCACGTGCTGACTCTTCACTTGTCCCTCGTGCTGACTCTTCACTTGTCCCCCGTGCTGGCTCTTCACTTGTCCCCCGTGCTGACTCTTCACTTGTCCCCCGTGCTGACTCTTCACTTGTCCCCCGTGCTGACTCTTCACTTGTCCCCCGTGCTGACTCTTCACTTGTCCCCCGTGCTGACTCTTCACTTGTCCCCCGTGCTGACTCTTCACTTGTCCCCCGTGCTGGCTCTTCACTTGTCTCCGTGCTGACTCTTCACTTGTCCCCCCGTGCTGGCTCTTCACTTGTCCCCACGTGCTGGCTCTTCACCTGTCCCCACGTGCTGGCTCTTCACCTGTCCCCTCGTGCTGACTCTTCACTTGTCTCCGTGCTGACTCTTCACTTGTCTCCGTGCTGACTCTTCACTTGTCTCCGTGCTGACTCTTCACTTGTCCCCCGTGCTGACTCTTCACTTGTCCCCCGTGCTGACTCTTCACTTGTCCCCCGTGCTGACTCTTCACTTGTCCCCTGTGCTGGCTCTTCACTTGTCTCCGTGCTGGCTCTTCACCTGTCCCCCGTGCTGACTCTTCACTTGTCCCCCGTGCTGGCTCTTCACTTGTCCCCCGTGCTGACTCTTCACTTGTCTCCGTGCTGGCTCTTCACCTGTCCCCCGTGCTGACTCTTCACTTGTCCCCCGTGCTGGCTCTTCACTTGTCCCCCGTGCTGGCTCTTCACTTGTCCCCCGTGCTGGCTCTTCACTTGTCCCCCGTGCTGGCTCTTCACTTGTCCCCCGTGCTGGCTCTTCACTTGTCCCCACGTGCTGGCTCTTCACTTGTCCCCACGTGCTGGCTCTTCACCTGTCCCCTCGTGCTGACTCTTCACCTGTCCCCCGTGCTGGCTCTTCACTTGTCCCCACGTGCTGACTCTTCACTTGTCCCTCGTGCTGACTCTTCACTTGTCCCTCGTGCTGGCTCTTCACTTGTCCCACGTGCTGGCTCTTCACTTGTCCCTCGTGCTGACTCTTCACTTGTCCCTCGTGCTGACTCTTCACTTGTCCCTCGTGCTGACTCTTCACTTGTCCCCCCGTGCTGACTCTTCACCTGTCCCCCGTGCTGGCTCTTCACCTGAAGCCAACTCTTATTCCATTTTACTAACCTTTTCAAATCCTTATCCAATTCCCTTACGGGAGTCTTAGAGCTTCTGCCTCAATGGCTTCCTGTGATGAACCATCTTCTAATAACCCTCTGTCTAGAAAAAGGATTCCTCTAACCTCCCCTTCATTCTTTCAATGAAAATCTTTAGACTACGCCTTTGTATTACTGATTCATGAACCACGAAGAGCAATCTTCACTATTTAGCCTCTCATACTTTTCTAATTTAAAAACGTCTATTAGATCCAGGGATGAGGGACTTCAGTTATGTGGCGAGACTGGAGAAGCTGGGGTTGTTCTCCTTAGAGCAGAGAAGGTTAAGGGGAGATTTAATAGAGGTGTTCAAAATTACGAGGAGTTTGATAGAGCAAGTAAGGAGAAACTGTTTCCACTGGCAGGTGGGTCGGTAACCAGAGGACACAGATTTAAGATAATTGGTAAAAGAGCCAGAGGGGAGATGAGGAGAATGCTTTTAACGCAGCGAGTTGTTGTGATCTGGAACGCGCTGCCTGAAAGGCCGGTGGAAGCAGATTCAATAGTAACTTTAAAAAGGGGATTGGATAAATACCTGAAAGGTAAAAATATGCAGGGTTATGGGGAAAGAGCCAGGGGGGGAGTGGGACTAATTGGAGAGCTCTTTCAAAGAGCCGGCACAGGCATGATGGGCCGAATGACCTCTTTCTGTGCTGCATCATTCTATGATTCTATCCCCCTTAACCTTTTGTTACAGTGAAAAAGCCTCAATTTTCGGAGCCCTTCCTCAGAATGTTTCCGACAACACAACAGTGATTCTGCTTCATCGGGGTGTCCTGAGGTTGTGACAGGCTCTGTATAAATGCCAGTCCTTTCTTTCTATAACTATAACCTCTGACTCTTGGTATCACTCTAATGAATCTTCACTCTACCATTTCTAATATTGTTTTCTACAGGGAATGTGAGAGAAACACTAAAACACCCCTCCCCAAACATCCAAAGCCCCCCACACCATCCCCACAGTTCCCACTCGCCCTTTCCTGGCTGTTCCTCTCTCAGCGCCGCTCCCGCTCAGCCCCTTGCTGTTGCTCCCAGGTCTGTTTCCCATTCCCCACCCCCACTCGCTTGACCCCAATCCCCCGACCACTATACCCCTTCTCTCCCCCGACCTCACATCCCCTAATTCCCCATCCCATCTCTCCCCACGATCCCCATTCCCCAGTCTCCTCCTTTTTCTTCCCTCCTTTTTCAGATTCCTCACGAGTTCAGACCCCCCAAATGCCGGCCGTGCTCCACACGGCTCCCCAAGGTGATATCAGGTGATGTTAGAGTGGGGGGGGGCGAGTGGGGGAGGCCCAGTGGGGGAGGGGCTGAGTGGGGGAGGGGCCGAGTGGGGGAGGGGCCCAGTGGGGGAGGGGCCCAGTGTGGGAGGGGCCCAGTGTGGGAGGGGCCCAGTGGGGGAGGGGCACAGTGGGGGAGGGGCCGAGTGAGGGGAGGGGCACAGTGGGGGAGGGGCACAGTGGGGGAGGGGCCAAATGGGGGAGGGGCCCAGTGTGGGGGGGCGAGTGGGGGAGGGGCACAGTGGGGGAGGGGCTGAGTGGGGGAGGGGCCAAATGGGGGAGGGGCCCAGTGTGGGGGGGCACAGTGTGGGGGGGGCACAGTGGGGGAGGGGCCGAGTGGGGGAGGGGCCAAATGGGGGAGGGGCCCAGTGTGGGGGGGAGTGGGGGAGGGGCCCAGTGTGGGGGGGGGGGAGTGGCCCAGTGTGGGGGGGGGGAGTGGGGGAGGGGCACAGTGGGGGAGGGGCACGAGTGGGGAGGGGCACAGTGGGGGAGGGGCTGAGTGGGGGAGGGGCCAAATGGGGGAGGGGCACAGTGGGGGAGGGGCTGAGTGGGGGAGGGGCACAGCTGGGGGAGGGGCCGAGTGGGGGAGGGGCACAGTGGGGGAGGGGCCCAGTGGGGGAGGGGCCGAGTGGGGGAGGGGCACAGTGGGGGGAAATTTAAATCTCTGATCTCCCAGTCAGCTGGAGGCAGCACTCGGGGCAAGAATCCGGCAAACTCCCGGTCATTCCAGGAGGGTTGGGACCCCGAACCCCAAACCCCGACACGCTGGGAACATGTTCCGGATGCCAAGTCTTGTTGGTGGCTGGGATTCTGCAGGATGGGACGGGTTTGGCTGAAAATCTGGGTCCATCCGAGCAATAAGACTAACCAAAAATTGTCTCTCTGTCTCTCTCTGTCTCTTTCTGTCTCTCTCTCTGTCTCTCTCTCTGTCTCTCTCTCTGCGACTCTCTGCGTCGCTGTCTCTCTCTGTCTGTTTCTGTCTCTCTGTGTCTGTGTGTCTCTCTCTCTGTCTGTTTCTGTCTCTCTGTGTCTGTGTGTCTCTCTCTCTGTCTGTTTCTGTCTCTCTGTGTCTGTGTGTCTCTCTCTCTGTCTGTTTCTGTCTCTCTGTGTCTGTGTGTCTCTCTCTCTGTCTGTTTCTGTCTCTCTGTGTCTGTGTGTCTCTCTCTCTGTCTGTTTCTGTCTCTCTCTGTCTGTGTGTCTCTCTCTCTGTCTGTTTCTGTCTCTCTGTGTCTCTGTTTCTGTGTCTCGTGTATGGCTACATATCCGTGCCATCACTAAGACCGCCTATTTCCACCTCCGCAACATCGCCTGACTCCACCCCTGCCTCAGCTCATCTGCTGCTGAAACCCTCATCCATGCCTTTGTTACCCTAGGCTTGACTATTCTAACACACTCCTGGCCGGCCTCCCATTTTCTACCCTTTGTAAACTTGAGGTCATCCAAAACTCTACTGCCCCATATCCTAACTCGCACCAAGTCCCGTTCACCCATCACCCCTGTGCTCACTGACTTACATTGAGTCAGAAGGTTGTGGGTTCAAGTCCCACTCCAGAGACTTGAGCACAAAAATCTAGGCTGACACTTCCAGTGCAGTGCTGAGGGAGTGCTGCAGTGTTGGAGGTGCCGTCTTTCGGATGAGACGTTAAATCGAGGCCCTGTTGCTCTCGCAGGTGGACGTAAAAGATCCCATGGCACTATTTCTCCCCAGTGTCCCGCCCAATATTTATCCCTCAACCAACATCACTAAAAAACAGATGATCTGGTCATTATCACATTGCTATTTGTGGGAGCTTGCTGTGTGCAAATTGGCTGCCGCGTTTCCCACATTACAACAGCGACTACACTTCAAAAAGTTCTTCACTGGCTGTAAAGTGCTTTGAAACATCCGGTGGTCGTGAAAGGCGCTATATAAATGCAAGTCTTTTTTCTTTCTTTTTATTGGCTCCCGGTTAAGCAACGCCTCAATTTTAAAATTCACATCTTTGTTTTCAAATCCCTCCATGGCCTCGCCCCTCCCTATGGGAAGGTCTGTGCTAGGGTGGAAGACAGGAGTGTATCAATGACAAAAGGGATGATTGTACAAGACAAAAGGATCTTCCCTGTTGTTCTTTCCTCCCCTCCCCCTTTCCCTGCCCCTACACCTGCTTAAAAACCTGTTCCATCTCAAACTTTTTCCAGTTCTGACGAAAGGTCTTCGACCTGAAACGTTAACTCTGTTTCTCTCTCCACAGATGCTGCCTGACCTGCTGAGTATTTCCAGCATTTTCTGTTTTTATTTCAGATTTCCAGCATCCGCAGTATTTTGCTTTTGTATATAAATGCAAGTTTTTGTTGTTGTTGTACGGGATGTTTCCGTGGGATGCAGCTCTTGGCTCTTGCTGTGTTTGTATTCACAGTTCCTTGTGCCTCCCTCACAATGCTCGCCCCTTAGAAATGGGACTGTGAACAAAGTGGCAGGAGTAGTGACAGCTTCTAAACACTGAGCGCTGTACCATTGGAGTGTGTGGATCAACTTAAAAAGACTTGCAGAGATGCAGTGACGTAGATGGTTAGTGTAGAGAGTCACCAAGTTACTGTTAACTCAGCTTTCATAGAATCATAGGGGGAAAAATTCAGTACCTTAACGCCTCCCGTTAGCGCCAGCAGATGGCGCTAACAGGGCGCTAGAGCATTATCGCTGGGGCGAGGCGAATCCAGCGCCGCACGTCAAATCCTCCCCCCCCCCCTCCCCACCCCCGCAGCACTGCTGCTAACAGTTATCGCCGGGAGCCTCAACGCCAGGCAGATTGTGACGTCAGTGAGTGTGCAACGCTCACGGACCGCCCGATCTGCGAAATTGATTGTCGCCATCTACCTTAGCACCTGGAGTAAACAGCAACAAGGAGAGCTGGTGTGAAGCAGCAGGAAGCCGGCTCCGGGGACGTTATTTAACGGGGTCATCAGTAATGAGTCGCAGCTGTAGGTTAGTGGAGTTTCAGTGCTTTCTTGTCAGTCTCATTCTGTAATTTCAAGGTTATTTAGTATCAGGAGTGTTGTGGCAACTAAAAAGTAGCTACATTTATTCTTTAAAAAATCAAACTGCCATGCTTGGTCACGTTAATGGGGGCTGTACTGGCAGTCGACCTTGCCCTCCAGGATCTATGGTGGAGGGAGCGTAGGCAGCGAGAAAGACTGGAACATATGGCCAGAGGGAGGAGGAGGGCCATCAGGGATCTCAACAGGAGGCCTTACCCTTCGAGGCTATTCCAAGAGCACTTCTCCTAACTCCAATTAAGCAAGGAGCAGTGTATTAGAAGGCTCTGCTTCACCAAGGAGGTGGTCACAGAACTCTGCCACCTCCTGCAGCCAGACTTCCAGCCTCAGATCAGGGTGACCACGGCTCTCTCAGTGGCAGTCAAGGTCACCATTGACCTCAATTTCTTCGCCAGTGGATCCTTCCAGTCTGCAACAGGAGACATAGCTAACATCTCGCAGTTTGCCGTCCCTCGCTGCATCCGGGAGGTCACAGAGGCTCTCTGCAGTAGGAGAAGGATCTACATTTCCTTCCCCATCACCAGAGAGAAGCAGAACGAGCATGCATGTGGCTTTGCCAAGATAGTGGGCTTCCCCATGGTGCAGGGCGCCATTGACTGCACCCACGTGGCTTTGCGGGCACCGCATAACAATCCTGAGATCGTCTATAACCGCAAAGGCTACCACTCACTTAATGTGCATTTGGTGTGCGACCACAGACAGCGAATCCTCAATGTCAATGCCCGCTATCCTGGCAGCAGTCACGATGCCTTCATCCTGCGCCAGCCATCACGTCAAGCTTGCGGCTGGCTGGTCGGAGACCAGGGCTATCCGCTTTCCGCCTGGCTCGTAACTCCCCTCCGCAACCCCAACACTCCTGCCCAGCACTCATATAATGAGAGCTATGCTGCCACCAGGAACATCATCGAGCAGACCATCGGCCTGCTGAAGCAACGGTTCTGCTACCTTGACCGCTCAGGAGGAGCCCTCCACTACTCGGGTGAGCAGGTGTCCCATTTCATGGTGGTCTGCTGCATGCTCCACAACTTGGCCATCATGAGGGCTCAGCCCTTACCACCAGGGATTGTGGGACCACCTCAGGAGGAGGAGGCAGCCACTCAATCGGCCTTCCAGAAGAACGGTCCGTGACCGC
The DNA here is from genome assembly GCA_030390025.1 of Squalus acanthias. Classification (NCBI taxonomy): domain Eukaryota; kingdom Metazoa; phylum Chordata; class Chondrichthyes; order Squaliformes; family Squalidae; genus Squalus; species Squalus acanthias. The sequence continues at coordinate 80,550 of JASTWF010000268.1, read as the reverse complement.
CTCATCAGACTGCGGTTCGAATGAATTAAACCCCAGATGCTCACCACATCCCCATCATTCATCCCCATCATTCCATCCCCATCATTCCATCTCTGTCACAGGCCATATCACATCGCAAAAATGAAATGAGGCACACCACAAAAGAATCCAAACTGAATTAATAAATTTATCAAAAATCAGTAAATGCATATTTACAACAAAAACATTAACTATTCACCCATGTACAATCCCTTAGTGCCTCTCGTTGCTGTGCCTTTGCCTACTCTAGTGCTCCTACGAAGTGTTGGCTCAGTGGCTGCAGCAGGGCTGGTGGAAGGCTGCTGAGTGTCCGTGCGGGAGGCTTCAGATGGCCTTGCAGGATGCCCTCGACCAGCTCTGGACCTGGGAGGCCCGGCTGTAGACTGCACCACCTCAGCATAGGCGGCAGCAGTCTAGGCTGGCTGGATGACAGGCAGCGACACGGGCAATCGTGGAGTGCCAGTGGTGGGAGCAGGAATGCTGTCATCCTGAGAGAGGACAGCAGGTTCCTGCTCCACTGACCCACTGCCACTCCCCCAGGACAGCACCTCAGCATCCCTAGCAATTTGTTGCTGCACAGATTGCTGGCCTGCTGCGACACCGTGAAAGCCCCGGTCGATGGTGTTAGACCCAGCCATGATGGCAGCAGTCAGAGCTTGCGTGGCATCAAGCTGAGACTGCATGAGAGCAGTCTGAGATTGGATGCCACCAAGCATAGACTGCATTACAGCACTAAGACGTTGCGTCACTTCCGCCTATGCTGCAATGGAAGCTGCCAGATCGCCCATCACACGCGGCATCAGGTCTGGGTCGCCACGGTCTCTCTGGGAGTCTACCATCCTTTGCAGACTGGAAATGATGGGCTCCATGGTGTGCGCAGAGCCTTGTGCAATGTTGGAGGTGGACTCCTCCACGCTCCTTACCATTGCCGAGAGGCTCTCGGGCACCCTTGCCATTGCACCCATCATCTCCGTGTGCATGCCCATCACCCTTCTTCTAAGCACCTCCCCATCGAGGTCCTCATCTGAGTCCTGTGCAGCCCACTCGTCCCTGGTGCCTCACCCTGTGCGGATCCTGCTACTTTACTAGCCTCTAAAGAATGTGTAGTGCCAATATCTGAGCTGGTGCCTGCGGGTGAGACATGCAGTGACACGATGTGTTCTTCCTCCTCCTCTTCTCCCGCCTCGCTCTCTGCGGTGCCCTCAGGGACAGGCTGCTCAGGTGCTTGCTAATTATCTGAAAGCATAAAGGCACAAGAGTCAGGTTAAGGTGAGGGGAGGGGGCAGGAACAACAACAACAACAACTTGTATTTATATAGCGCCTTTAATGTAGTAAAACGTCCCAAGGCGCTTCACAGGAGTATTAAAAGACAAAAAATTTGACACCGAGTCACATAAAGAGAAATTAGGACAGGTGATCAAAAGCATGGTCAAAGAGGTGGGTTTTAAGGAGCATCTTAAAGGAGGAAAGAGAGGTAGCGAGGCGGAGAGGTTTAGGCAGGGAATTCCAGAACTGAGGGCTCAGGCAACAGAAGGCATAGCCGCCAATGGTGGAGCGATTATAATCAGGGATGCTCAAGAGGACAGAATTAGAGGAGCGCAGATATCTCGGGGGGCTGTGGGGCTGAAGGAGATTACAGAGATAGGAAGGGGCGAGGCCATGGAGGGATTTGAAAACAAGGATGAGAATTTTGAAATCGAGGCGTTGCTTAACCAGGAGCCAATGTAGGCCAGCGAGCACAGGGGTGATGGGTGAACGGGACTTGGTGTTTTGGATGACCTCAAATTTACATCGGGTAGAATGTGGGAGGCCAGCCAGGAGTGTGTTGGAATAGTCAAGTCTAGAGGTAACAAAGGCATGGATGGGGGTTTCAGCAGCGGATGAGCTGAGGCAAGGGCAGAGACAGGCGATGTTACGGAGGTGGAAGTAGGCGGTCTTAGTTATGCCTTGAATATGTGGTCGGAAGCTCATTTCAGGGTCAAATATGACACCAAGGTTGCGAACAGTGTGGTTCAGGCTCAGACAGATGTTAGGGAGAGGGATGGAGTCAATGGCTAGGGAACGGAGTTTATGGCGGGGACCGAAAACAATGGCTTTGGTCTTCCCAATATTTCATTGGAGAAAAGAAGGGAGAAATGCATGCATACAGCATGATTAGCTGGAAAGTGCGAAACGCTTGTGGGGTGAGGGGGAAGTGGGATGTGAGAAGAAGGAATAGGGATGAACATACCAGTGTTGCCCCCAAGAGGGTCAACATCGCCAGTGGCCATGGCGCCCACCACCTGGCATCCAATAATCTGCAGCACTCTATTTTCCAGCGCAGACAGTGGTTGTGTGTCAGCTTGTCCCCCGCCTGTGCGCTCTTGCTCCCTTCTGTTGTGAGCCACCTTGGCCTGCAAGAAAAAGGAAAGTGTGTGAGTGAGTGTGGAGCAAGGTGTTTGGGTGATGTGCCTGCCATAGTTGAATAGCTGTCATTGTGTGCAAGGTGTGAGATGTGGGTGTGAGTGTTGGTAGGTAGAGATTGTTGGTGAGTGAGTGCTGGGGGTGTGGTGCTTTGGGCAGTGTGTGCAGACTGTGGTTCAGATAGTGGTATGTAGCATTTGTTGAAACATTCACTCACCCTGACCACCCGAGTGAGGTTGTTAAATTTCTTCCTGTACTGTGTGTGGGCCCTGGGGACCGAAGTGCTGCCCGAGACATGCTGCGCTACCTCCCTCCACATGGTGCGGAAGACTCGCGGCGAGGGCCTCCTGCCACTTGCCGAGTAGAGCACCACCCTCCGTCTCTCCACAGCGAACACCAATGCCTCCAATGCTTGATCGCAGAATCTGTGGGCTCTCTCCCTGGGGCATGGATCTGCCATGAGTACAGCTGCTTCAGTCCTCTGGCTCCTTCTCCATGTCCTGCTGCTGCTTGCTGAGGCAGCTGCACAGGCAGCAATGCTGAGAATGAGGTTCTGCAGCATCAATGAACCTCCCTTTGAGTACTGAAAAAAGCCTGTGCCAATCATGACTTGTGATTAGACTGCACCTAATATTGGTCCACCCTTTGAGTGTAACGCAAATGAGCTTGGGCTTAAAGGGCTAGAAATTCATTATAGCCCAGGAATGGGCGGTATCTTTAGAAAAGTTTGAGAATTAGCGCCAGGTGCAAATGCTTTAGACTGCACGCAAAATTCATTCTCACTGCTCAAAGAAATGATTGGGCGCTAAATCAAGTTTTAAAGGCCTAGCTCAGTGGCGTTACATTCAAAGGGTGGACCAATATCGGGTACAGTCTAATCGCAACTCATCATTGCCACAGGCTTTTCCCAGTACTTAATGGGGAGGTTCATTGATACTGCTGGACCTCATTCTCAGCATTGCTGGCTGTGCAGCTGCCTCAGCAAGGAGAAGCACAACAAGGAGAAGGAGCCAGAGGACTGAAGCAGGTGGGCTCATGGCAGATCCAGCTCAGTCGGATGGTCAGCGTGATTGAATGCTTCAACAAATGCTGCATACCACCATCTGTACCACAAGCTTCTTACGTCGCCTTTGGTTCTTCTGCCAATCACCTTAAATCTGTGTCCTCTGGTTCTCAACCCTTCCGCCAATGGGAACAGTTTCTCTCTGTCTACTCTGTCTAGACCCCTGATGATTTTGATAAGAACGTAAGAACATAAGAAATAGGAGCAGGAGTCGGCCATTCGACCCTTCGAGCCTGCTCCGCCATTCAATAAGATCATGGCTGATCTTCTGCCTCAACTCCATTCACCAGCCCTATCGCCATATCCCTTGATGCCCTTACTAGTCAGAAATCTATCGACTTCTGTTTTGAATATACCCAATGACTGAGCCTCCACAACCCTCTGGGGTAGAGAATTCCAAAGATTCACCACCCTCTGTGTGAAGAAATTTCTTCTCATCTCAGTCCTGAATGGCCTACCCTTTATCCTGAGGCTGTGGCCCCTGGTTCTAGACTCCCCAGCCAAGGGAAACATCTTCCCAGCATCCACCCTATCAAGCCCTGTAATAATTTTGTATGCATCAATGAGATCCCCTCATTCTTCTGAATTCAAGAGAATACAGGCCTAGTTTACTGATCACCTCTATCAAATCTCCTCTCAACCTACTCTGCTCTAAGGAGAACAACCCCAGCTTCTCCAGTCTATCCACGTAAGCTTTAATTAAATACCCAACAGCAAACAGTTGTGAATCAGCAGGTCTCGAACTGGAACTCTGGAGCTGTCGAGGTTTGTCAGTGTGGTGCCGTGCTTATGCAGAGTCTGTCTGGACTCTGCCAGCCACTGAGTAATGAATGCTGGGGACACACAAGATGTTTTTACTGAAAGTCGTGACCAACACAATTTTAACAGGACCCTCAATGGTGATTCCTTCACCGGTGTTGTTGGGGTGTTAGCCACATATTCCACATTGTCAGCTCCCAGGGACAGTCTGTACCCGTCACTTATATCGAGGGGAACGTTGTCTTTGGGCGATGGGCGATAGTGTAAAACGGGCAATACCGATTCAGCCGCCCATTATACATCTCTCGATTTCCACTGACTTAGGAACATAGAAACAGGAGTAGGCCATTCAGCCTTTCAAGCCTGTTCTGCCATTCAGTTAGATCAGGGCTGATCTGCGACCTAACTCCATTTACCCGCCTTGGTTCCGTAACCTTTAATACCCTTACCCAACAAAAATCTATCAATCTCAGTTTTCACATTTTCAATTGACCCCCAGCTTTTTGGGGTCGAGAGTTCCAGATTTCCACTACCCTTTGTGTGAGGAAGTGCTTCCTGACATCACCCCTGAACGGCCTGGCTCTAATTTTAAGGTTCTGCCCCCTTGTTCTGGACTCCCCCCACCAGAGGAAATAGTTTCTCTCGATCTCCCCTATCAACTCCTTTAATCATTTTAAACACCTCGATTAGATTACTCCTTAATCTTCCATATTCGAGGGAACACAAGCCTAGTCTATGCATCCTGTCCTCAGAATTTAAGGCCTTGGAGAGGGTGCAGAGGAGATTTACTAGAATGCAGAGACTGGAGAAGCAAAAGAGGTATGACGGCATAGTGGTAATGTTACTGGACTAGTAATCCCGAGATATTAGTTCACAATCCCACCACGGCAGCTGGGAATTTAAATTCAGTTTATTAAATAAGTCTGGAATAAAGAAAAACTGATATTAGTAATGGTAACCATGAAACTATCAGATTGTTGTAAAACCCATCTGGTTCACTAATATCCTTTAGGGAAGGAAATCTGCTGTCCTTACCCAGTCTGGCCTCTATGTGACTCCAGACCCACAGCAATGTGAGTGATTCTCAACTTCCCTCTGAAATGACCTAGCAAGCCACTCAGTTGTACAAAGAAGTATCCTCCTTCACCACACGGTTCAAGCAGGCGGCTCACCACCACCTTCTCAAGGGCAATTAGGGGCGGGCAATAAATGCTGGCCTTGCCAGTGACGCCCACATCCCAGGAAAGAATAAAAAAGCTGGGGTTGTTCTCCTCAGAGCAGAGAAGGTTAAGAGGAGATTTAATAGAGGTGCTCAAAATGAATGGTTTTGCTAGAATAAATAAGGAGAAACTGTTTCCAGTGGCAGGAGGGTCGGTAACCAGAGGACACAGATGGGAGATAATTGGCAAAAGAACCAGAGGGGAGTAGAGGAGAATTTTTTTACACAGCGAGTTGTGATGATCTGGAATTCACTGTCTGAAAGGGCGGTGGAAGCAGATTCAATAATAACTTTCAAAAGAGAATTGGATAAATACTTAAAGGGCAAAATGATGGGGTAAGAGCGGGGGGAGTGGGATTAATTGCAGAGCTCGACCAAAGAGCCGGCACAGGCACAATGGGCCAAATGGCCTCCTTCTGTGCTGTACGATTCGATGATTCTGTGATTATCACAATTTAGAAAATACTCTGATTTATCTTTCTTGGGTCCACAGTCGATGACCTCACACTTCCCCACATTGAACTCCATCTGCCACAGTTTTGCCCACTCACTGAATCGACCAATGCCCCTTTGCAACTTTCTGCTCCCGTCTACACTATTTACTGAACCTCCTAACTTAGTGTCATCAGCAAACTTAGATATACGGCTCTCTATTCTTTCATCCAAGTGCTTTACAGCATTTATATATTTATAATGAGGTTGTGACCCTATATTGAGTGGGCTTTGGGCCAACCTGTTCCTGCACAGGGATCGTTCCCTGCACCTAGTTCATATCGGCAGCCTGGCATCAACCATCTCTCTGTCTCAGTGTCTCTCTGTCTCAGTGTCTCTCTGTCTCTGTATCTCTCTGTCTCTGTATCTCTCTGTCTCTGTATCTCTCTGTCTCTGTGTCTCTCTGTCTCAGTATCTCTCTGTTTCTGTATCTCTCTGTCTCAGTGTCTCTCTGTCTCTGTATCTCTCTGTCTCAGTGTCTCTCTGTTTCAGTGTCTCTCTGTCTCTGTGTCTCTCTGTCTCTGTATCTCTCTGTCTCTGTATCTCTCTGTCTCTGTATCTCTCTGTCTCTGTATCTCTCTGTCTCTGTGTCCCTGTCTCTGTATCTCTCTGTCTCAGTGTCTCTCTGTTTCATTATCTCTCTGTCTCTGTATCTCTCTGTCTCTGTAAATGTCTGTCTCTGTATCTCTCTGTCTCTGTATCTCTCTGTCTCTGTATCTCTCTGTCTCTGTGTCTCTCTGTCTCTGTATCTCTCTGTCTCTGTGTCTCTCTGTCTCAGTGTCTCTGTATCTCTCTGTCTCTGTGTCTCTCTGTCTCTGTATCTCTCTGTCTCTGTATCTCTCTGTCTCCGTATCTCTCTGTCTCTGTATCTCTCTGTCTCAGTGTCTCTCTGTCTCAGTGTCTCTCTGTCCCTGTATCTCTCTGTCTCTGTATCTCTCTGTCTCAGTGTCTCTCTGTCTCAGTGTCTCTCTGTCCCTGTATCTCTCTGTCCCTGTATCTCTCTGTCTCAGTGTCCCTGTCTCTGTATCTCTCTGTCTCAGTGTCTCTCTGTCTCTGTGTCTCTCTGTTTCATTATCTCTCTGTCTCTGTATCTCTCTGTCTCTGTAAATGTCTGTCTCTGTATCTCTCTGTCTCAGTGTCTCTCTGTCTCTGTATCTCTCTGTCTCCGTATCTCTCTGTCTCCGTATCTCTCTGTCTCTGTATCTCTCTGTCTCTGTATCTCTCTGTCTCAGTGTCTCTCTGTCCCTGTATCTCTCTGTCTCTGTATCTTTCTGTCTCAGTGTCTCTCTGTCTCAGTGTCTCTCTGTCCCTGTATCTCTCTGTCTCTGTATCTCTCTGTCTCAGTGTCCCTGTCTCTGTATCTCTCTGTCTCAGTGTCTCTCTGTCTCTGTGTCTCTCTGTTTCATTATCTCTCTGTCTCTGTATCTCTCTGTCTCTGTAAATGACTGTCTCTGTATCTCTCTGTCTCAGTGTCTCTCTGTCTCTGTGTCTCTCTGTCTCTGTGTCTCTCTGTCTCTGTGTCTCTCTGTCTCTGTATCTCTCTGTCTCAGTGTCTCTCTGTCTCTGTATCTCTCTGTCTCTGTGTCTCTCTGTCTCTGTGTCTCTCTGTCTCAGTGTCTCTGTATCTCTCTGACTCTGTATCTCTCTGTCTCAGTGTCTCTCTGTCTCAGTGTCTCTCTGTCCCTGTATCTCTCTGTCTCTGTATCTCTCTGTCTCAGTGTCTCTCTGTCTCTGTGTCTCTCTGTCCCTGTATCTCTCTGTCTCAGTATCTCTCTGTCTCAGTATCTCTCTGTCTCTGTGTCTCTCTGTCTCAGTGTCTCTCTGTCTCAGTGTCTCTCTGTCCCTGTATCTCTCTGTCTCAGTATCTCTCTGTCTCTGTGTCTCTCTGTCCCTGTATCTCTGTCTCAGTATCTCTCTGTCTCAGTATCTCTCTGTCTCAGTATCTCTCTGTCTCTGTATCTCTCTGTCTCAGTGTCTCTCTGTCTCTGTGTCTCTCTGTCTCTGTGTCTCTCTGTCTCAGTATCACTCTGTTTCAGTGTCTCTCTGTCTCTGTATCTCTCTGTCTCTGTATCTCTCTGTCTCAGTGTCTCTCTGTCTCTCTATCTCTCTGTCTCAGTATATCTCTGTCTCTGTATCTCTCTGTCTCTGTATCTCTCTGTCTCTGTATCTCTCTGTCTCTGTATCTCTCTGTCTCTGTATCTCTCTGTCTCTGTATCTCTCTGTTTCAGTGTCTCTCTGTCTCTGTATCTCTCTGTCTCTGTGTCTCTCTGTCCCTGTATCTCTCTGTCTCAGTATCTCTCTGTCTCTGTATCTCTCTGTCCCTGTATCTCTCTGTCTCAGTATCTCTCTGTCTCTGTATCTCTCTGTCTCTGTATCTCTCTGTCTCAGTGTCTCTCTGTCTCTGTATCTCTCTGTCTCAGTGTCTCTCTGTCTCAGTATCTCTCTGTCTCAGTATCTCTCTGTCTCTGTATCTCTCTGTCTCTGTAAATGTCTGTCTCTGTATCTCTCTGTCTCAGTGTCTCTCTGTCTCAGTATCTCTCTGTCTCTCTGTCTCTGTGTCTCTCTGTTTCATTATCTCTCTATCTCTGTATCTCTCTGTCTCAGTGTCTCTCTGTCTCAGTGTCTCTCTGTCTCAGTGTCTCTCTGTCTCTGTATCTCTCTGTCTCAGTGTCTCTCTGTCTCAGTGTCTCTCTGTCTCTGTATCTCTCTGTCTCTGTATCTCTCTGTCTCAGTATCTCTCTGTCTCAGTGTCTCTCTGTCTCTGTATCTCTCTGTCTCTGTATCTCTCTGTCTCAGTGTCTCTCTGTCTCTCTATCTCTCTGTCTCAGTATCTCTCTGTCTCTGTATCTCTCTGTCTCTGTATCTCTCTGTCTCTGTATCTCTCTGTCTCAGTGTCTCTCTGTCTCAGTGTCTCTCTGTTTCAGTGTCTCTCTGTCTCTGTATCTCTCTGTCTCTGTGTCTCTCTGTCCCTGTATCTCTCTGTCTCAGTATCTCTCTGTCTCTGTAACTCTCTGTCTCTGTATCTCTCTGTCCCTGTATCTCTCTGTCTCTGTATCTCTCTGTCTCTGTATCTCTCTGTCTCTGTATCTCTCTGTCTCAGTGTCTCTCTGTCTCTGTATCTCTCTGTCTCTGTATCTCTCTGTCTCAGTGTCTCTCTGTCTCTGTATCTCTCTGTTTCAGTGTCTCTCTGTCTCTGTGTCTCTCTGTCTCTGTATCTCTCTGTCTCTGTATCTCTCTGTCTCTGTAAATGTCTGTCTCAGTGTCTCTCTGTCTCAGTATCTCTCTGTCTCAGTATCTCTCTGTCTCAGTATCTCTCTGTCTCAGTATCTCTCTGTCTCTGTAAATGTCTGTCTCTGTATCTCTCTGTCTCAGTGTCTCTCTGTCTCAGTATCTCTCTGTCTCAGTATCTCTCTGTCTCAGTATCTCTCTGTTTCAGTGTCTCTCTGTCTCTGTGTCTCTCTGTCTCTGTATCTCTCTGTCTCTGTATCTCTCTGTCTCTGTAAATGTCTGTCTCTGTATCTCTCTGTCTCAGTGTCTCTCTGTCTCAGTATCTCTCTGTCTCAGTATCTCTCTGTCTCTGTATCTCTCTGTCTCTGTGTCTCTCTGTCTCTGTATCTCTCTGTCTCAGTGTCTCTCTGTCTCTGTATCTCTCTGTCTCAGTATCTCTCTGTCTCTGTGTCTCTCTGTCTCTGTGTCTCTCTGTCTCTGTGTCTCTCTGTCTCAGTATCTCTCTGTCTCAGTATCTCTCTGTCTCTGTATCTCTCTGTCTCAGTGTCTCTCTGTCTCTATCTCTCTGTCTCTGTATCTCTCTGTCTCAGTGTCTCTCTGTCTCTGTATCTCTCTGTCTCAGTATCTCTCTGTCTCAGTATCTCTCTGTCTCAGTATCTCTCTGTCTCAGTGTCTCTCTGTCTCTATCTCTCTGTCTCTGTATCTCTCTGTCTCAGTGTCTCTCTGTCTCAGAGTCTCTCTGTCTCTGTATCTCTCTGTCTCAGTATCTCTCTGTCTCAGTATCTCTCTGTCTCTGTGTCTCTCTGTCTCTGTATCTCTCTGTCTCTGTATCTCTCTGTCTCTGTCTCCGTGTCTCTCTGTCTCTGTATCTCTCTGTCTCTGTGTCTCTCTGTCTCAGTGTCTCTGTCTCAGTGTCTCTGTCTCAGTGTCTCTCTGTTTCAGTGTCTCTCTGTCTCTGTATCTCTCTGTTTCAGTGTCTCTCTGTCTCAGTGTCTCTCTGTCTCTGTATCTCTGTGTCTCTCTGTCTCTGTCTCCGTGTCTCTCTGTCTCTGTGTCTCTGTGTCTCTCTGTCTCTGTATCTCTCTGTCTCTGTGTCTCTCTGTCTCTGTGTCTCAGTGTCTGTATCTCTCTGTCTCTGTATCTCTCTGTCTCTGTATCTCTCTGTCTCTGTATCTTTCTGTCTCAGTGTCTCTCTATCTCTCTATCTCCCTCTGACCTACAATGTTCTGGCCTGCTGAGCGAACATCTTTACTGGTTCCCAGATATAAACTGCTGAGAACACGCCCTCGTGTGAAGCTGACATCACACAGGAGCTGTCACAGCTTGAGGCCAAGAAACTTTAAACTTTCAGTTGCAGCTCAGACTCC
>JASTWF010000268.1:0-65000 GCA_030390025.1 Squalus acanthias | reverse complement strand
AACTCACCGAGTGAGTGAGTGTGAGAGAGTAACTCTCCGAGTGAGTGAGTGTGAGAGAGAGTAACTCACCGAGTGAGCGAGTGTGAGAGAGAGTAACTCACCGAGTGAGTGAGTGTGAGAGAGTAACTCTCCGAGTGAGTGAGTGTGAGAGAGTAACTCTCCGAGTGAGTGAGTGTGAGAGAGAGTAACTCACCGAGTGAGAGAGTGTGAGAGAGAGTAACTCACCGAGTGAGAGACTGTAACAGAGAGCAACTCACCGAGTGAGCGAGTGTGAGAGAGAGTAACTCACCGAGTGAGCGAGTGTGAGAGAGTAACTCACCGAGTAAGTGAGTGTGAGAGAGAGTAACTCATCGAGTAAGTGAGTGTGAGAGAGAGTAACTCACCGAGTGAGTGAGTGTGACAGAGAGTAACTCACCGAGTGAGCGAGTGTGAGAGAGATTAACTCACCGAGTGAGCGAGTGTGAGAGAGAGTAACTCACCAAATGAGTGAGTGTGAGAGAGAGTAACTCACCGAGTGTGTGAGTGTGACAGAGAGTAACTCACCGAGTGAGTGAGTGTGAGAGAGAGTAACTCACTGAGTGAGTGAGTGTGAGAGAGTGTAACTCGCCAAGTGAGTGAGTGTGAGAGAGAGTAACTCACCGAGTGAGTGAGGGTGAGAGAGAGTAACTCGCCAAGTGAGTGAGTGTGAGAGAGAGTAACTCACCGAGTGAGTGAGGGTGTGAGAGAGTAACTCACCGAGTCAGTGAGGGTGAGAGAGAGTAACTCACCGAGTGAGCGAGTGTGAGAGAGAGTAACTCCCCAAGTGAGCGAGTGTGAGAGAGTAACTCACCGAGTGAGCGAGTGTGAGAGAGAGTAACTCACCGAGTGAGTGAGTGTGAGAGAGAGTAACTCACCGAGTGAGCGAGTGTGAGATAGAGTAACTCACCGAGTGAGTGTGAGAGTGAGTAACTCACCGAGTGTGTGAGTGTGAGAGAGAGTAACTCACTGAGTGAATGAGTGTGAGAGAGAGTAACTCACCGAGTGAGTGAGTGTGAGAGAGAGTAACTCACCGAGTGAGTGTCGGAGACAGTAACTCACCGAGTGAGTGAGTGTGAGAGAGATTAACACACTGAGTGAGTGAGTGTGAGAGAGAGTAACTCACCGAGTGAGTGAGTGTGAGAGAGAGTAACTCACCGAGTGAGTGTCAGAGAGAGTAACTCACCGAGTGAGTGTGAGAGAGAGTAACTCACCGAGTGTGCGAGTGTGAGAGAGAGTAACTCACCGAGTGTGCGAGTTTGAGAGAGAGTAACTCACCGAGTGAGTGAGTGTGAGAGAGAGTAACACACCGAGTGAGCTATAGAGAGTAACTCACCGAGTGAGTGAGTGTGAGAGAGAGTAACTCACCGAGTAAACGAGTGTGAGAGAGAGTAACTCACCGAGTGAGTGAGTGTGAGAGAGAGTAACTCACCGAGTGAGTGAGTGTGAGAGAGAGTAACTCAACGAGTGAGTGAGTGTGAGAGAGAGTAACTCCCCGAGTGAGTGAGTGTGAGAGAGAGTAACTCCCCGAGTGAGTGAGTGTGAGAGGGAGTAACTCACCGAGTGAGTGTGAGAGCGAGTAAATCACCGAGTGATTGAGTGTGAGAGAGAGTAACTCCCTGAGTGAGCGAGTGTGAGAGGGAGCAACTCACCGAGTGAGAGAGTGTGAGAGCGAGGAACTCACCGAGTGAGTGAGTGTGAGAGAGTAACTCACCGAGTGAGCGAGTGTGAGAGAGAGTAACTCACCGAATGAGTGAGTGTGAGAGAGAGTAACTCACCGAGTGAGTGAGTGTGAGAGAGAGTAACTCACCGAGTGAGCGAGTGTGAGAGAGAGAAACTCACCGAGTGAGCGAGTGTGAGAGAGAGTAACTCACCGAGTGAGCGAGTTTGAGAGAGAGTAACTCACCAAATGAGTGAGTGTGAGAGAGAGTAACTCACCGAGTGAGCGAGTGTGAGAGAGAGTAACTCACCAAATGAGTGAGTGTGAGAGAGAGTAACTCACCGAGTGAGTGTGAGAGAGAGTAACTCACCGAGTGTGTGAGTGTGAGAGAGAGTAACTCACCGAGTGAGTGAGTGTGAGAGAGAGCAACTCACCAAGTGAGTGAGTGTGAGAGAGAGTAACTCACCGAGTGAGTCAGTGTGAGAGAGAGTTACTCACCAAGTGAGTGAGTGTGAGCGAAAGTAACTCACCGAGTGAGTGAGTGTGAGAGAGAGTAACTCACCGAGTGAGTCAGTGTGAGAGAGAGATACTCACCAAGTGAGTGAGTGTGAGAGAGAGTAACTCACCGAGTGAGTGAGTGTGAGAGAGAGTAACTCGCCAAGTGAATGAGTGTGAGAGAGAGTAACTCACCGAGACAGTGAGTGTGTGAGAGAGTAACTCACCGAGTGAGCGAGTGTGAGAGAGAGTAACACACCGAGTGAGCAAGTGTGAGAGAGAGTAACTCACCGAGTGAGCGAGTGTGAGAGAGAGTAACTCTCTGAGTGAGCAAGTGTGAGAGAGAGTAACTCACCGAGTGAGCGAGGGTGACAGAGAGTAACTCACCGAGTGAGCGAGTGTGAGAGAGAGTAACTCACCGAGTGAGTATGAGAGAGAGTAACTCACCGAGTGAATGAGTGTGAGAGACAGTACCTTACCGAGTGTGTGAGTGTGAGCGAGTATCTCACCGAGTGAGAGAGTGTGAGAGCGAGTAACTCACTGAATTAGTGTGAGTGAGAGAGTAAATCACAGAGTGAGCGAGTGTGAGAGAGAGTAACTCACCGAGTGTGCGAGTGTCAGAGAGAGTAACCCACCGAATTAGTGTGAGTGAGAGAGAGTAACTCACCGAGTGAGCGAGTGTGAGAGAGTAACTCACCGAGTGTGCGAGTGTGAGAGAGAGTAACTCACCGAGTGAGCTAGTGTGAGAAAGAGTAACTCACCGAGTGAGCGAGTGTGAGTGTGAGTAACTCACCGAGTGAGCGAGTGTGGGAGAGAGTAACTCACCGAGTGTGCGAGTGTGAGAGAGAGTAACTCACCAAGTGAGTGAGTGTGAGAGCAACTCACCAAGTGAGTGAGTGTGACAGAGAGTAACTCACCGAGTGAGCGAGTGTGAGAGAGAGTAACTCACCGAGTGAGTGAGTGTGAGAGTGAGAAACTCACCGAGTGAGCGAGTGTGAGAGAGATTAACTCACCGAGTGAACGAGTGTGAGAGAGAGTAACTCACCAAATGAGTGAGTGTGAGAGAGAGTAACTCACCGAGTGAGTGTGAGAGAGATTAACTCACCGAGTGAGCGAGTGTGAGAGTGAGTAACTCTCCGAGTGAGTGAGTGTGAGAGAGAGTAACTCACCGAGTGAGAGACTGTGACAGAGAGTAACTCACCGAGAGAGCGAGTGTGAGAGAGAGTAACTCACCGAGTGAGCGAGTGTGAGAGAGAGTAACTCAAGGAGTGAGAGTGTGAAAGAGTAACTCATCGAGTAAGTGAGTGTGAGAGAGAGTACCTCACCGAGTGAGTGAGTCTGACAGAGAGTAACTCACCGAGTGAGCGAGTGTGAGAGAGATTAACTCACCGAGTGAGCGAGTGTGAGAGAGTAACTCACCTAATGAGTGAGTGTGAGAGAGAGTAACTCACCGAGTGAGCGAGTGTGAGAGAGTAACTCACCGAGTGTGTGAGTGTGAGAGAGAGCAACTCATCAAGTGAGTGAGTGTGAGAGAGAGTAACTCACCGAGTGAGTGAGTGTGAGAGAGAGTAACTCGCCAAGTGAGAGAGTGTGAGAGCGAGTAACTCACTGAATTAGTGTGAGTGAGAGAGAGTAAATCACCGAGTGAGCGAGTGTGAGAGAGAGTAACTCACCGAGTGTGCGAGTGTGAGAGAGAGTAACCCACCGAATTACTGTGAGTGAGAGAGAGTAACTCACCGAGTGAGCGAGTGTGAGAGAGAGTAACTCACCGAGTGTGCGAGTGTGAGAGAGAGTAACTCACCGAGTGAGCTAGTGTGAGAAAGAGTAACTCACCGAGTGAGCGAGTGTGAGTGTGAGTAACTCACCGAGTGAGCGAGTGTGAGAGAGAGTAACTCACCGAGTGTGCGAGTGTCAGAGAGAGTAACTCACCAAGTGAGTGAGTGTGAGAGAGCAACTCACCGAGTGAGTGAGTGTGACAGAGAGTAACTCACCGAGTGAGCGAGTGTGAGAGAGAGTAACTCACCGAGTGAGTGAGTGTGAGAGTGAGTAACTCACCGAGTGAGCGAGTGTGAGAGAGATTAACTCACCGAGTGAACGAGTGTGAGAGAGAGTAACTCACCAAATGAGTGAGTGTGAGAGAGAGTAACTCACCGAGTGAGTGTGAGAGAGATTAACTCACCGAGTGAGCGAGTGTGAGAGTGAGTAACTCTCCGAGTGAGTGAGTGTGAGAGAGAGTAACTCGCCGAGTGAGAGACTGTGACAGAGAGTAACTCACTGAGAGAGCGAGTGTGAGAGAGAGTAACTCACCGAGTGAGCGAGTGTGAGAGAGAGTAACTCAAGGAGTGAGAGAGTGTGAAAGAGTAACTCATCGAGGAAGTGAGTGTGAGAGAGAGTAGCTCACCGAGTGAGTGAGTCTGACAGAGAGTAACTCACCGAGTGAGCGAGTGTGAGAGAGATTAACTCACCGAGTGTGTGAGTGTGAGAGAGAGCAACTCACCTAATGAGTGAGTGTGAGAGAGAGTAACTCACCGAGTGAGTGAGTGTGAGAGAGAGTAACTCGCCAAGTGAGTGAGTGTGAGAGAGAGTAACTCACCGAGTCAGTGAGGGTGTGAGAGAGTAACTCACCAAGTGAGCGAGTGTGAGAGAGTAACTCACCGAGTGAGCGAGTGTGAGCGAGAGTAACTCACCGAGTGAGTGAGTGTGAGAGAGTAACACTCCGAGTGAGCGAGTGTGAGAGAGAGTAACTCACCGAGTGAGCGAGTGTGAGAGAGAGTAACTCACCGAGTGAGCGAGTGTGAGAGAGAGTAACTCACCGAGTGAGTGTGAGAGAGAGTAACTCACCAAGTGAGTGAGTGTGAGAGAGAGTAACTCACCGAGTGAGTCAGTGTGAGAGAGAGATACTCACCAAGTGAGTGAGTGTGAGAGAGAGTAACTCACCGAGTGAGCGAGTGTGAGAGAGAGTAACTCAAGGAGTGAGCGAGTGTGAGAGAGAGTAACACACCGAGTGAGCGAGTGCGAGAGAGAGTAACTCACCGAGTGAGCAAGTGTGAGAGAGAGTAACTCACCGAGTGAGCGAGTGTGAGAGAGTGTAACTCACCGAGTGTGTGAGTGTGAGAGAGAGCAACTCACCAAGTGAGTGAGTGTGAGAGAGAGTAACTCACCGAGTGAGCGAGTGTGAGAGAGAGTAACTCTCCGAGTGAGCAAGTGTGAGAGAGAGTAACTCACCAAGTGAGCGAGGGTGACAGAGAGTAACTCACCGAGTGAGCGAGTGTGAGAGAGAGTAACTCACCGAGTGAGTGTGAGAGAGAGAGATACTCACCAAGTGAGTGAGTGTGAGAGAGAGTAACTCACCGAGTGAGTGAGTGTGAGAGAGAGTAACTCGCCAAGTGAATGAGTGTGAGAGAGAGTAACTCACCGAGACAGCGACTGTGTGAGAGAGTAACTCACCGAGTGAGCGAGTGTGAGAGAGAGTAACACACCGAGTGAGCAAGTGTGAGAGAGAGTAACTCACCGAGTGAGCGAGTGTGAGAGAGAGTAACTCTCTGAGTGAGCAAGTGTGAGAGAGAGTAACTCACCGAGTGAGCGAGGGTGACAGAGAGTAACTCACCGAGTGAGCGAGTGTGAGAGAGAGTAACTCACCGAGTGAGTATGAGAGAGAGTAACTCACCGAGTGAATGAGTGTGAGAGACAGTACCTTACCGAGTGTGTGAGTGTGAGCGAGTATCTCACCGAGTGAGAGAGTGTGAGAGCGAGTAACTCACTGAATTAGTGTGAGTGAGAGAGTAAATCACAGAGTGAGCGAGTGTGAGAGAGAGTAACTCACCGAGTGTGCGAGTGTGAGAGAGAGTAACCCACCGAATTAGTGTGAGTGAGAGAGAGTAACTCACCGAGTGAGCGAGTGTGAGAGAGTAACTCACCGAGTGTGCGAGTGTGAGAGAGAGTAACTCACCGAGTGAGCTAGTGTGAGAAAGAGTAACTCACCGAGTGAGCGAGTGTGAGTGTGAGTAACTCACCGAGTGAGCGAGTGTGGGAGAGAGTAACTCACCGAGTGTGCGAGTGTGAGAGAGAGTAACTCACCAAGTGAGTGAGTGTGAGAGAGCAACTCACCGAGTGAGTGAGTGTGACAGAGAGTAACTCACCGAGTGAGCGAGTGTGAGAGAGAGTAACTCACCGAGTGAGTGAGTGTGAGAGTGAGAAACTCACCGAGTGAGCGAGTGTGAGAGAGATTAACTCACCGAATGAGAGACTGTGACAGAGAGTAACTCACCGAGAGAGCGAGTGTGAGAGAGAGTAACTCACCGAGTGAGCGAGTGTGAGAGAGAGTAACTCAAGGAGTGAGAGAGTGTGAAAGAGTAACTCATCGAGTAAGTGAGTGTGAGAGAGAGTAGCTCACCGAGTGAGTGAGTCTGACAGAGAGTAACTCACCGAGTGAGCGAGTGTGAGAGAGATTAACTCACCGAGTGAGCGAGTGTGAGAGAGAGTAACTCACCTAATGAGTGAGTGTGAGAGAGAGTAACTCACCGAGTGAGCGAGTGTGAGAGAGAGTAACTCACCGAGTGTGTGAGTGTGAGAGAGAGCAACTCATCAAGTGAGTGAGTGTGAGAGAGAGTAACTCACCGAGTGAGAGAGTGTGAGAGCGAGTAACTCACTGAATTAGTGTGAGTGAGAGAGAGTAAATCACCGAGTGAGCGAGTGTGAGAGAGAGTAACTCACCGAGTGTGCGAGTGTGAGAGAGAGTAACCCACCGAATTACTGTGAGTGAGAGAGAGTAACTCACCGAGTGAGCGAGTGTGAGAGAGAGTAACTCACCGAGTGTGCGAGTGTGAGAGAGAGTAACTCACCGAGTGAGCTAGTGTGAGAAAGATTAACTCACCGAGTGAGCGAGTGTGGGAGAGAGTAACTCACCGAGTGTGCGAGTGTGAGAGAGAGTAACTCACCAAGTGAGTGAGTGTGAGAGAGCAACTCACCGAGTGAGTGAGTGTGACAGAGAGTAACTCACCGAGTGAGCGAGTGTGAGAGAGAGTAACTCACCGAGTGAGTGAGTGTGAGAGTGAGAAACTCACCGAGTGAGCGAGTGTGAGAGAGATTAACTCACCGAGTGAACGAGTGTGAGAGAGAGTAACTCACCAAATGAGTGAGTGTGAGAGAGAGTAACTCACCGAGTGAGTGTGAGAGAGATTAACTCACCGAGTGAGCGAGTGTGAGAGTGAGTAACTCTCCGAGTGAGTGAGTGTGAGAGAGAGTAACTCACCGAATGAGAGACTGTGACAGAGAGTAACTCACCGAGAGAGCGAGTGTGAGAGAGAGTAACTCACCGAGTGAGCGAGTGTGAGAGAGAGTAACTCAAGGAGTGAGAGAGTGTGAAAGAGTAACTCATCGAGTAAGTGAGTGTGAGAGAGAGTAGCTCACCGAGTGAGTGAGTCTGACAGAGAGTAACTCACCGAGTGAGCGAGTGTGAGAGAGATTAACTCACCGAGTGAGCGAGTGTGAGAGAGAGTAACTCACCTAATGAGTGAGTGTGAGAGAGAGTAACTCACCGAGTGAGCGAGTGTGAGAGAGAGTAACTCACCGAGTGTGTGAGTGTGAGAGAGAGCAACTCATCAAGTGAGTGAGTGTGAGAGAGAGTAACTCACCGAGTGAGAGAGTGTGAGAGCGAGTAACTCACTGAATTAGTGTGAGTGAGAGAGAGTAAATCACCGAGTGAGCGAGTGTGAGAGAGAGTAACTCACCGAGTGTGCGAGTGTGAGAGAGAGTAACCCACCGAATTACTGTGAGTGAGAGAGAGTAACTCACCGAGTGAGCGAGTGTGAGAGAGAGTAACTCACCGAGTGTGCGAGTGTGAGAGAGAGTAACTCACCGAGTGAGCTAGTGTGAGAAAGATTAACTCACCGAGTGAGCGAGTGTGAGTGTGAGTAACTCACCGAGTGAGCGAGTGTGAGAGAGTAACTCACCGAGTGTGCGAGTGTCAGAGAGAGTAACTCACCAAGTGAGTGTGAGAGAGCAACTCACCGAGTGAGTGAGTCTGACAGAGAGTAACTCACCGAGTGAGCGAGTGTGAGAGAGATTAACTCACCGAGTGTGTGAGTGTGAGAGAGAGCAACTCACCTAATGAGTGAGTGTGAGAGAGAGTAACTCACCGAGTGATTGAGTGTGTGAGAGAGTAACTCGCCAAGTGAGTGAGTGTGAGAGAGAGTAACTCACCGAGTCAGTGAGGGTGTGAGAGAGTAACTCACCAAGTGAGCGAGTGTGAGAGAGTAACTCACCGAGTGAGCGAGTGTGAGCGAGAGTAACTCACCGAGTGAGTGAGTGTGAGAGAGTAACACTCCGAGTGAGCGAGTGTGAGAGAGAGTAACTCACCGAGTGAGCGAGTGTGAGAGAGAGTAACTCACCGAGTGAGCGAGTGTGAGAGAGAGTAACTCACCGAGTGAGTGTGAGAGAGAGTAACTCACCAAGTGAGTGAGTGTGAGAGAGAGTAACTCACCGAGTGAGTCAGTGTGAGAGAGAGTTACTCACCAAGTGAGTGAGTGTGAGAGAGAGTAACTCACCGAGTGAGTGAGTGTGAGAGAGAGTAACTCACCGAGTGAGTCAGTGTGAGAGAGAGATACTCACCAAGTGAGTGAGTGTGAGAGAGAGTAACTCACCGAGTGAGCGAGTGTGAGAGAGAGTAACTCAAGGAGTGAGCGAGTGTGAGAGAGAGTAACACACCGAGTGAGCGAGTGCGAGAGAGAGTAACTCACCGAGTGAGCAAGTGTGAGAGAGAGTAACTCACCGAGTGAGCGACTGTGAGAGAGTGTAACTCACCGAGTGTGTGAGTGTGAGAGAGAGCAACTCACCAAGTGAGTGAGTGTGAGAGAGAGTAACTCTCCGAGTGAGCAAGTGTGAGAGAGAGTAACTCACCAAGTGAGCGAGGGTGACAGAGAGTAACTCACCGAGTGAGCGAGTGTGAGAGAGAGTAACTCACCGAGTGAGTGTGAGAGAGAGTAACTCACCGAGTGAATGAGTGTGAGAGACAGTACCTTACCGAGTGTGTGAGTGTGAGAGAGTATCTCACCGAGTGAGAGTGTGAGAGCGAGTAACTCACTGAATTAGTGTGAGTGAGAGAGAGTAAATCACCGAGTGAGCGAGTGTGAGAGAGAGTAACTCACCGAGTGTGCGAGTGTGAGAGAGAGTAACTCACTGAATTAGTGTGAGTGTGAGAGAGAGACTCACCGAGTGAGCGAGTGTGAGAGAGAGTAACTCACCGAGTGTGCGAGTGTGAGAGAGAGTAACTCACCGAGTGAGCTAGTGTGAGAAAGAGTAACTCACCGAGTGAGCGAGTGTGAGTGTGAGTAACTCACCGAGTGAGCGAGTGTGAGAGAGAGTAACTCACTGAGTGTGCGAGTGTGAGAGAGAGTAACTCACCGAGTGAGTGAGTGTGAGAGTGAGTAACTCACCGACTGAGCGAGTGTGAGAGAGATTAACTAACCGAGTGAGTGAGTGTGAGAGAGCAACTCACCGAGTGAGTGAGTGTGACAGAGAGTAACTCACCGAGTGAGCGAGTGTGAGAGTGAGTAACTCACCGAGTGAGCGAGTGTGAGAGAGATTAACTCACCGAGTGAGCGAGTGTGAGAGAGAGTAACTCACCAAATGAGTGAGTGTGAGAGAGAGTAACTCACCGAGTGAGTGTGAGAGAGATTAACTCACCGAGTGAGCGAGTGTGAGAGTGAGTAACTCTCCGAGTGAGTGAGTGTGAGAGAGAGTAACTCACCGAGTGAGAGACTGTGACAGAGAGTAACTCACCGAGTGAGCGAGTGTGAGAGAGAGTCACTCACCGAGTGAGCGAGTGTGAGAGAGAGTAACTCACCGAGTGAGAGAGTAACTCACCGAGTAAGTGAGTGTGAGAGAGAGTAACTCACTGAGTGAGCGAGTGTGAGAGAGAGTAACTCACCGAGTGAGCGAGTGTGAGAGAGAGCAACTCACCAAGTGAGTGAGTGTGAGAGAGAGTAACTCACCGAGTGAGTCAGTGTGAGAGAGAGTTACTCACCAAGTGAGTGAGTGTGAGAGAGAGTAACTCACCGAGTGAGTGAGTGTGAGAGAGAGTAACTCACCGAGTGAGTCAGTGTGAGAGAGAGATACTCACCAAGTGAGTGAGTGTGAGAGAGAGTAACTCACCGAGTGAGTGTGAGAGAGAGTAACTCACCGAGTGAATGAGTGTGAGAGACAGTACCTTACCGAGTGTGTGAGTGTGAGAGAGTATCTCACCGAGTGAGAGAGTGTGAGAGCGAGTAACTCACTGAATTAGTGTGAGTGAGAGAGAGTAAATCACCGAGTGAGCGAGTGTGAGAGAGAGTAACTCACCGAGTGTGCGAGTGTGAGAGAGAGTAACTCACTGAATTAGTGTGAGTGAGAGAGAGAGACTCACCGAGTGAGCGAGTGTGAGAGAGAGTAACTCACCGAGTGTGCGAGTGTGAGAGAGAGTAACTCACCGAGTGAGCTAGTGTGAGAAAGAGTAACTCACCGAGTGAGCGAGTGTGAGTGTGAGTAACTCACCGAGTGAGCGAGTGTGAGAGAGAGTAACTCACTGAGTGTGCGAGTGTGAGAGAGAGTAACTCACCGAGTGAGTGAGTGTGAGAGTGAGTAACTCACCGACTGAGCGAGTGTGAGAGAGATTAACTAACCGAGTGAGTGAGTGTGAGAGAGCAACTCACCGAGTGAGTGAGTGTGACAGAGAGTAACTCACCGAGTGAGCGAGTGTGAGAGAGAGTAACTCACCGAGTGAGTGAGTGTGAGAGTGAGTAACTCACCGAGTGAGCGAGTGTGAGAGAGATTAACTCACCGAGTGAGCGAGTGTGAGAGAGAGTAACTCACCAAATGAGTGAGTGTGAGAGAGAGTAACTCACCGAGTGAGTGTGAGAGAGATTAACTCACCGAGTGAGCGACTGTGAGAGTGAGTAACTCTCCGAGTGAGTGAGTGTGAGAGAGAGTAACTCACCGAGTGAGAGACTGTGACAGAGAGTAACTCACCGAGTGAGCGAGTGTTAGAGAGAGTCACTCACCGAGTGAGCGAGTGTGAGAGAGAGTAACTCACCGAGTGAGAGAGTAACTCACCGAGTAAGTGAGTGTGAGAGAGAGTAACTCACTGAGTGAGCGAGTGTGAGAGAGAGTAACTCACCGAGTGAGCGAGTGTGAGAGAGAGCAACTCACCAAGTGAGTGAGTGTGAGAGAGAGTAACTCACCGAGTGAGTCAGTGTGAGAGAGAGATACTCACCAAGTGAGTGAGTGTGAGAGAGAGTAACTCACCGAGTGAGTGAGTGTGAGAGAGAGTAACTCGCCAAGTGAGTGAGTGTGAGAGAGAGTAACTCACCGAGTCAGCGAGTGTGTGAGAGAGTAACTCACCGAGTGAGCGAGTGTGAGAGAGAGTAACTCACCGAGTGAGTGAATGTGAGAGAGCGTAACTCACCGAGTGAGTGAGTGTGAGAGAGAGTAACTCATCGAGTGAGTGAGTGTGAGAGCGAGTAACTCACCGAGTGAGTGAGTGTGAGAGGGAGTAACTCACCGAGTGAGCGAGTGTGAGAGAGAGTAACTCACCGAGTGAGCGAGTGTGAGATAGAGTAACTCAAGGAGTGAGCGAGTGTGAGAGAGAGTAACACACCGAGTGAGCGAGTGCGAGAGAGAGTAACTCACCGAGTGAGCGAGTGTGAGAGAGAGTAACTCACCGAGTGAGCGAGTGTGAGAGAGTGTAACTCACCGAGTGTGTGAGTGTGAGAGAGAGCAACTCACCAAGTGAGTGAGTGTGAGAGAGAGTAACTCACCGAGTGAGCGAGTGTGAGAGAGAGTAACTCTCCGAGTGAGCAAGTGTGAGAGAGAGTAACTCACCGAGTGAGCGAGGGTGACAGAGAGTAACTCACCGAGTGAGCGAGTGTGACAGAGAGTAACTCACCAAGTGAGTGTGAGAGAGAGTAACTCACCGAGTGAATGAGTGTGAGAGACAGTACCTTACCGAGTGTGTGAGTGTGAGAGAGTATCTCACCGAGTGAGAGAGTGAGAGCGAGTAACTCACTGAATTAGTGTGAGTGAGAGAGAGTAAATCACCGAGTGAGCGAGTGTGAGAGAGAGTAACTCACCGAGTGTGCGAGTGTGAGAGAGAGTAACTCACTGAATTAGTGTGAGTGAGAGAGAGAGACTCACCGAGTGAGCGAGTGTGAGAGAGAGTAACTCACCGAGTGTGCGAGTGTGAGAGAGAGTAACTCACCGAGTGAGCTAGTGTGAGAAGGAGTAACTCACCGAGTAAGCGAGTGTGAGTGTGAGTAACTCACCGAGTGAGCGAGTGTGAGAGAGAGTAACTCACCGAGTGTGCGAGTGTGAGAGAGAGTAACTCACCGAGTGAGTGAGTGTGAGAGTGAGTAACTCACCGACTGAGTGAGTGTGAGAGAGATTAACTCACCGAGTGAGTGAGTGTGAGAGAGCAACTCACCGAGTGAGTGAGTGAGTGTGACAGAGAGTAACTCACCGAGTGAGCGAGTGTGAGAGAGAGTAACTCACCGAGTGAGGGAGTGTGAGAGTGAGTAACTCACCGAGTGAGCGAGTGTGAGAGAGATTAACTCACCGAGTGAGCGAGTGTGAGAGAGAGTAACTCACCAAATGAGTGAGTGTGAGAGAGAGTAACTCACCGAGTGAGTGTGAGAGAGATTAACTCACCGAGTGAGCGAGTGTGAGAGAGAGTAACTCACCGAGTGAGCGAGTGTGAGAGAGTAACTCACCAAGTAAGTGAGTGTGAGAGAGAGTAACTCACTGAGTGAGCGAGTGTGAGAGAGAGTAACTCAAGGAGTGAGAGAGTAACTCATCGAGTAAGTGAGTGTGAGAGAGAGAAACTCACCGAGTGAGTGAGTCTGACAGAGAGTAACTCACCGAGTGAGCGAGTGTGAGTGAGATTAACTCACCGAGTGAGCGAGTGTGAGAGAGAGTAACTCACCTAATGAGTTAGTGTGAGAGAGAGTAACTCACCGAGTGAGCGAGTGTGAGAGAGAGTAACTCACCGAGTGTGTGAGTGTGAGAGAGAGCAACTCATCAAGTGAGTGAGTGTGAGAGAGAGTAACTCACCGAGTGAGTGAGTGTGAGAGAGAGTAACTCACCGAGTCAGTGAGGGTGTGAGAGAGTAACTCACCGAGTGAGCGACTGTGAGAGAGAGTAACTCACCGAGTGAGCGAGTGTGAGCGAGAGTAACTCACCGAGTGAGTGAGTGTGAGAGAGTAACACTCCGAGTGAGCGAGTGTGAGAGAGAGTAACTCACCGAGTGTGAGAGAGAGTAACTCACCGAATTAGTGTGAGTGAGAGAGAGTAACTCACCGAGTGAAAGAGTGTGAGAAAGAGTAACTCACCGAGTGAGTCAGTTTGAGAGAGAGTAACTCACCGAGTGAGTGAGTGTGAGAGAGAGTAACTCACCGAGTGAGAGACTGTGACAGAGATTAACTCACCGAGTAAGTGAGTGTGAGAGAGAGTAACTCACTGAGTGAGCGAGTGTGAGAGAGAGTAACTCACCGAGTGAGCGAGTGTGAGAGAGAGCAACTCACCAAGTGAGTGAGTGTGAGAGAGAGTAACTCACCGAGTGAGTGAGTGTGAGAGAGAGTAACTCACCGAGTGAATGAGTGTGAGAGACAGTACCTTACCGAGTGTGTGAGTGTGAGAGAGTATCTCACCGAGTGAGAGAGTGTGAGAGCGAGTAACTCACTGAATTAGTGTGAGTGAGAGAGAGTAAATCACCGAGTGAGCGAGTGTGAGAGAGAGTAACTCACCGAGTGAGCGAGTGTGAGTGAGATTAACTCACCGAGTGAGCGAGTGTGAGAGAGAGTAACTCACCTAATGAGTTAGTGTGAGAGAGAGTAACTCACCGAGTGAGCGAGTGTGAGAGAGAGTAACTCACCGAGTGTGTGAGTGTGAGAGAGAGCAACTCATCAAGTGAGTGAGTGTGAGAGAGAGTAACTCACCGAGTGAGTGAGTGTGAGAGAGAGTAACTCACCGAGTCAGTGAGGGTGTGAGAGAGTAACTCACCGAGTGAGCGACTGTGAGAGAGAGTAACTCACCGAGTGAGCGAGTGTGAGCGAGAGTAACTCACCGAGTGAGTGAGTGTGAGAGAGTAACACTCCGAGTGAGCGAGTGTGAGAGAGTAACTCACCGAGTGAGCGAGTGTGAGAGAGAGTAACTCACCGAGTGAGCGAGTGTGAGAGAGAGTAACTCACCGAGTGAGTGTGAGAGAGAGTAACTCACCGAGTGTGTGAGTGTGAGAGAGTAACTCACCGAGTGAGAGAGTGTGAGAGAGAATAACTCACCGAGAGAGTGAGTGTGAGAGCGAGTAACTCACCGGGTGAGCGAGTGTGAGAGAGAGAAACTCACCGAGTGAGTGAGTGTGAGAGAGAGTATCTCACGGTGTGAGCGAGTGTGAGAGAGAGTACCTTACCGAGTGTGTGAGTGTGAGAGAGTAACTCACCGAGTGAGAGAGTCTGAGAGCGAGTAACTCACCGAATTAGTGTGAGTGAGAGAGAGTAACTCACCGAGTGAGCGAGTGTGAGAGAGAGTAACTCACCGAGTGAGCGAGTGTGAGTGTGAGTAACTCACGAGTGAGCGAGTGTGAGAGAGAGTAACTCATCAAGAGTGCGAGTGTGAGAGAGAGTAACTCACCGAGTGAGTGAGTGTGAGAGTGAGTAACTCACCGACTGAGCGAGTGTGAGAGAGATTAACTCACCGAATGAGTGAGTGTGAGAGAGAGTAATTCACCGAGTGAGCGAGTGTGAGAGAGAGTACCTTACCGAGTGTGTGAGTGTGAGAGAGTAACTCACCGAGTGAGAGAGTGAGAGAGCGAGTAACTCACCGAATTAGTGTGAGTCAGAGAGAGTAACTCACCGAGTGAGCGAGTGTGAGAGAGAGTAACTCAACGAGTGAGTGAGTGTGAGAGAGAGTAACTCACCAAGCGTGCGAGTGTGAGAGAGTAACTCACCGAGTGAGCTAGTGTGAGAAAGAGTAACTCACCGAGTGAGCGAGTGTGAGAGAGAGTAACTCACCGAGTGTGCGAGTGTCAGAGAGAGTAACTCACCGAGTGAGTGAGTGTGAGAGTGAGTAACTCACCGACTGAGCGAGTCTGAGAGAGAGTAACTCACCGAGTGAGCGAGTGTGAGAGAGATTAAATCACCGAGTGAGCGAGTGTGTGAGAGAGTAACTCACCGAGTGAGCGAGTGAGAGAGAGAGTAACTCACCGAATGAGTGAGTGTGAGAGAGAGTAACTCACCGAGTGAGCGAGTGTGAGAGAGAGTACCTTACCGAGTGTGTGAGTGTGAGAGAGAGTAACTCACCGAGTGAGAGAGTGTGAGAGCGAGTAACTCACCGAATTAGTGTGAGTGAGAGAGAGTAACTCACCGAGTGAGCGAGTGTGAGAGAGAGTAACTCACCGAGTGTGCGAGTGTGAGAGAGAGTAACTCACCGAATTAGTGTGAGTGAGAGAGAGTAACTCACCGAGTGAGCGACTGTGAGAGTGAGTAACTCACCGAGTGAGCGAGTGTGAGCGAGAGTAACTCACCGAGTGAGTGAGTGTGAGAGAGTAACACTCCGAGTGAGCGAGTGTGAGAGAGAGTAACTCACCGAGTGAGCGAGTGTGAGAGTAACTCACCGAGTGAGTGTGAGAGAGAGTAACTCACCGAGTGTGTGAGTGTGAGAGAGTAACTCACCGAGTGAGAGAGTGTGAGAGAGAATAACTCACCGAGAGAGTGAGTGTGAGAGCGAGTAACTCACCGGGTGAGCGAGTGTGAGAGAGAGAAACTCACCGAGTGAGTGAGTGTGAGAGAGAGTATCTCACGGTGTGAGCGAGTGTGAGAGAGAGTACCTTACCGAGTGTGTGAGTGTGAGAGAGTAACTCACCGAGTGAGAGAGTCTGAGAGCGAGTAACTCACCGAATTAGTGTGAGTGAGAGAGAGTAACTCACCGAGTGAGCGAGTGTGAGAGAGAGTAACTCACCGAGTGAGCGAGTGTGAGTGTGAGTAACTCACCGAGTGAGCGAGTGTGAGAGAGAGTAACTCATCAAGAGTGCGAGTGTGAGAGAGATTAAATCACCGAGTGAGCGAGTGTGTGAGAGAGTAACTCACCGAGTGAGCGAGTGAGAGAGAGAGTAACTCACCGAATGAGTGAGTGTGAGAGAGAGTAACTCACCGAGTGAGCGAGTGTGAGAGAGAGTACCTTACCGAGTGTGTGAGTGTGAGAGAGAGTAACTCACCGAGTGAGAGAGTGTGAGAGCGAGTAACTCACCGAATTAGTGTGAGTGAGAGAGAGTAACTCACCGAGTGAGCGAGTGTGAGAGAGAGTAACTCACCGAGTGTGCGAGTGTGAGAGAGAGTAACTCACCGAATTAGTGTGAGTGAGAGAGAGTAACTCACCGAGTGAGCGAGTGTGAGAGAGAGTAACTCACCGAGTGAGTGAGTGTGAGAGAGAGCAACTCACCAAGTGAATGAGTGTGAGAGAGAGTAACTCACCGAGTGAGTCAGTGTGAGAGAGTTACTCACCAAGTGAGTGAGTGAGAGAGAGAGTAACTCACCGAGTGAGTGAGTGTGAGAGAGAGTAACTCACCAAGTGAGTGAGTGTGAGAGAGAGTAACTCACCGAGTGTGCGAGTGTGAGAGAGAGTAACTCACCGAATTAGTGTGAGTGAGAGAGAGTAACTCACCGAGTGAAAGAGTGTGAGAAAGAGTAACTCACCGAGTGAGTCAGTTTGAGAGAGTAACTCACCGAGTGAGTGAGTGTGAGAGAGAGTAACTCACCGAGTGAGAGACTGTGACAGAGATTAACTCACCGAGTAAGTGAGTGTGAGAGAGAGTAACTCACTGAGTGAGCGAGTGTGAGAGAGAGTAACTCACCGAGTGAGCGAGTGTGAGAGAGAGCAACTCACCAAGTGAGTGAGTGTGAGAGAGAGTAACTCACCGAGTGAGTGAGTGTGAGAGAGAGTAACTCACCGAGTGAATGAGTGTGAGAGACAGTACCTTACCGAGTGTGTGAGTGTGAGAGAGTATCTCACCGAGTGAGAGAGTGTGAGAGCGAGTAACTCACTGAATTAGTGTGAGTGAGAGAGAGTAAATCACCGAGTGAGCGAGTGTGAGAGAGAGTAACTCACCGAGTGTGCGAGTGTGAGAGAGAGTAACTCACTGAATTAGTGTGAGTGAGAGAGAGAGACTCACCGAGTGAGCGAGTGTGAGAGAGAGTAACTCACCGAGTGTGCGAGTGTGAGAGAGAGTAACTCACCGAGTGAGCTAGTGTGAGAAAGAGTAACTCACCGAGTGAGCGAGTGTGAGTGTGAGTAACTCACCGAGTGAGCGAGTGTGAGAGAGAGTAACTCACTGAGTGTGCGAGTGTGAGAGAGAGTAACTCACCGAGTGAGTGAGTGTGAGAGTGAGTAACTCACCGACTGAGCGAGTGTGAGAGAGATTAACTAACCGAGTGAGTGAGTGTGAGAGAGCAACTCACCGAGTGAGTGAGTGTGACAGAGAGTAACTCACCGAGTGAGCGAGTGTGAGAGAGAGTAACTCACCGAGTGAGTGAGTGTGAGAGTGAGTAACTCACCGAGTGAGCGAGTGTGAGAGAGATTAACTCACCGAGTGAGCGAGTGTGAGAGAGAGTAACTCACCAAATGAGTGAGTGTGAGAGAGAGTAACTCACCGAGTGAGTGTGAGAGAGATTAACTCACCGAGTGAGCGACTGTGAGAGTGAGTAACTCTCCGAGTGAGTGAGTGTGAGAGAGAGTAACTCACCGAGTGAGAGACTGTGACAGAGAGTAACTCACCGAGTGAGCGAGTGTTAGAGAGAGTCACTCACCGAGTGAGCGAGTGTGAGAGAGAGTAACTCACCGAGTGAGAGAGTAACTCACCGAGTAAGTGAGTGTGAGAGAGAGTAACTCACTGAGTGAGCGAGTGTGAGAGAGAGTAACTCACCGAGTGAGCGAGTGTGAGAGAGAGCAACTCACCAAGTGAGTGAGTGTGAGAGAGAGTAACTCACCGAGTGAGTCAGTGTGAGAGAGTTACTCACCAAGTGAGTGAGTGTGAGAGAGAGTAACTCACCGAGTGAGTGAGTGTGAGAGAGAGTAACTCACCGAGTGAGTCAGTGTGAGAGAGAGATACTCACCAAGTGAGTGAGTGTGAGAGAGAGTAACTCACCGAGTGAGTGAGTGTGAGAGAGAGTAACTCGCCAAGTGAGTGAGTGTGAGAGAGAGTAACTCACCGAGTCAGCGAGTGTGTGAGAGAGTAACTCACCGAGTGAGCGAGTGTGAGAGAGAGTAACTCACCGAGTGAGTGAATGTGAGAGAGCGTAACTCACCGAGTGAGTGTGAGAGAGAGTAACTCATCGAGTGAGTGAGTGTGAGAGCGAGTAACTCACCGAGTGAGTGAGTGTGAGAGGGAGTAACTCACCGAGTGAGCGAGTGTGAGAGAGTAACTCACCGAGTGAGCGAGTGTGAGAGAGAGTAACTCAAGGAGTGAGCGAGTGTGAGAGAGAGTAACACACCGAGTGAGCGAGTGCGAGAGAGAGTAACTCACCGAGTGAGCGAGTGTGAGAGAGAGTAACTCACCGAGTGAGCGAGTGTGAGAGAGTGTAACTCACCGAGTGTGTGAGTGTGAGAGAGAGCAACTCACCAAGTGAGTGAGTGTGAGAGAGAGTAACTCACCGAGTGAGCGAGTGTGAGAGAGAGTAACTCTCCGAGTGAGCAAGTGTGAGAGAGAGTAACTCACCGAGTGAGCGAGGGTGACAGAGAGTAACTCACCGAGTGAGCGAGTGTGACAGAGAGTAACTCACCGAGTGAGCGAGTGTGAGAGAGAGTAACTCACCGAGCGAGTGTGAGAGAGAGTAACTCACCGAGTGTGCGAGTGTGAGAGAGAGTAACTCACCGAGTGAGTGAGTGTGAGAGTGAGTAACTCACCGACTGAGTGAGTGTGAGAGAGATTAACTCACCGAGTGAGTGAGTGTGAGAGAGCAACTCACCGAGTGAGTGAGTGAGTGTGACAGAGAGTAACTCACCGAGTGAGCGAGTGTGAGAGAGAGTAACTCACCGAGTGAGGGAGTGTGAGAGTGAGTAACTCACCGAGTGAGCGAGTGTGAGAGAGATTAACTCACCGAGTGAGCGAGTGTGAGAGAGAGTAACTCACCAAATGAGTGAGTGTGAGAGAGAGTAACTCACCGAGTGAGTGTGAGAGAGATTAACTCACCGAGTGAGCGAGTGTGAGAGAGAGTAACTCACCGAGTGAGCGAGTGTGAGAGAGTAACTCACCAAGTAAGTGAGTGTGAGAGAGAGTAACTCACTGAGTGAGCGAGTGTGAGAGAGAGTAACTCAAGGAGTGAGAGAGTGTGAGAGAGTAACTCATCGAGTAAGTGAGTGTGAGAGAGAGAAACTCACCGAGTGAGTGAGTCTGACAGAGAGTAACTCACCGAGTGAGCGAGTGTGAGTGAGATTAACTCACCGAGTGAGCGAGTGTGAGAGAGAGTAACTCACCTAATGAGTTAGTGTGAGAGAGAGTAACTCACCGAGTGAGCGAGTGTGAGAGAGAGTAACTCACCGAGTGTGTGAGTGTGAGAGAGAGCAACTCATCAAGTGAGTGAGTGTGAGAGAGAGTAACTCACCGAGTGAGTGAGTGTGAGAGAGAGTAACTCACCGAGTCAGTGAGGGTGTGAGAGAGTAACTCACCGAGTGAGCGACTGTGAGAGAGAGTAACTCACCGAGTGAGCGAGTGTGAGCGAGAGTAACTCACCGAGTGAGTGAGTGTGAGAGAGTAACACTCCGAGTGAGCGAGTGTGAGAGAGAGTAACTCACCGAGTGAGCGAGTGTGAGAGAGAGTAACTCACCGAGTGAGCGAGTGTGAGAGAGAGTAACTCACCGAGTGAGTGTGAGAGAGAGTAACTCACCGAGTGTGTGAGTGTGAGAGAGAGAAACTCACCGAGTGAGTGAGTGTGAGAGAGAGTATCTCACGGTGTGAGCGAGTGTGAGAGAGAGTACCTTACCGAGTGTGTGAGTGTGAGAGAGTAACTCACCGAGTGAGAGAGTCTGAGAGCGAGTAACTCACCGAATTAGTGTGAGTGAGAGAGAGTAACTCACCGAGTGAGCGAGTGTGAGAGAGAGTAACTCACCGAGTGAGCGAGTGTGAGTGTGAGTAACTCACCGAGTGAGCGAGTGTGAGAGAGAGTAACTCATCAAGAGTGCGAGTGTGAGAGAGAGTAACTCATCAAGAGTGCGAGTGTGAGAGAGAGTAACTCACCGAGTGAGTGAGTGTGAGAGTGAGTAACTCACCGACTGAGCGAGTGTGAGAGAGATTAACTCACCGAATGAGTGAGTGTGAGAGAGAGTAATTCACCGAGTGAGCGAGTGTGAGAGAGAGTACCTTACCGAGTGTGTGAGTGTGAGAGAGTAACTCACCGAGTGAGAGAGTGAGAGAGCGAGTAACTCACCGAATTAGTGTGAGTCAGAGAGAGTAACTCACCGAGTGAGCGAGTGTGAGAGAGAGTAACTCAACGAGTGAGTGAGTGTGAGAGAGAGTAACTCACCAAGCGTGCGAGTGTGAGAGAGAGTAACTCACCGAGTGAGCTAGTGTGAGAAAGAGTAACTCACCGAGTGAGCGAGTGTGAGAGAGAGTAACTCACCGAGTGTGCGAGTGTCAGAGAGAGTAACTCACCGAGTGAGTGAGTGTGAGAGTGAGTAACTCACCGACTGAGCGAGTGTGAGAGAGAGTAACTCACCGAGTGAGCGAGTGTGAGAGAGATTAAATCACCGAGTGAGCGAGTGTGTGAGAGTAACTCACCGAGTGAGCGAGTGAGAGAGAGAGTAACTCACCGAATGAGTGAGTGTGAGAGAGAGTAACTCACCGAGTGAGCGAGTGTGAGAGAGAGTACCTTACCGAGTGTGTGAGTGTGAGAGAGAGTAACTCACCGAGTGAGAGAGTGTGAGAGCGAGTAACTCACCGAATTAGTGTGAGTGAGAGAGAGTAACTCACCGAGTGAGCGAGTGTGAGAGAGAGTAACTCACCGAGTGTGCGAGTGTGAGAGAGAGTAACTCACCGAATTAGTGTGAGTGAGAGAGAGTAACTCACCGAGTGAGCGACTGTGAGAGAGAGTAACTCACCGAGTGAGCAAGTGTGAGCGAGAGTAACTCACCGAGTGAGTGAGTGTGAGAGAGTAACACTCCGAGTGAGCGAGTGTGAGAGAGAGTAACTCACCGAGTGAGCGAGTGTGAGAGAGAGTAACTCACCGAGTGAGTGTGAGAGAGAGTAACTCACCGAGTGTGTGAGTGTGAGAGAGTAACTCACCGAGTGAGAGAGTGTGAGAGAGAATAACTCACCGAGAGAGTGAGTGTGAGAGCGAGTAACTCACCGGGTGAGCGAGTGTGAGAGAGAGAAACTCACCGAGTGAGTGAGTGTGAGAGAGAGTATCTCACGGTGTGAGCGAGTGTGAGAGAGTAACTCACCGAGTGTGTGAGTGTGAGAGAGTAACTCACCGAGTGAGAGAGTCTGAGAGCGAGTAACTCACCGAATTAGTGTGAGTGAGAGAGAGTAACTCACCGAGTGAGCGAGTGTGAGAGAGAGTAACTCACCGAGTGAGCGAGTGTGAGTGTGAGTAACTCACCGAGTGAGCGAGTGTGAGAGAGAGTAACTCATCAAGAGTGCGAGTGTGAGAGTAACTCACCGAGTGAGTGAGTGTGAGAGAGATTAACTCACCGAATGAGTGAGTGTGAGAGAGAGTAACTCACCGAGTGAGCGAGTGTGAGAGAGAGTACCTTACCGAGTGTGTGAGTGTGAGAGAGTAACTCACCGAGTGAGAGAGTGAGAGAGAGAGTAACTCACCGAATTAGTGAGTGAGAGTAACTCACCGAGTGAGCGAGTGTGAGAGAGAGTAACTCAACGAGTGAGTGAGTGTGAGAGAGAGTAACTCAACGAGTGAGTGAGTGTGAGAGAGAGTAACTCACCGAGTGAGTGAGTGTGAGAGAGAGTAACTCAACGAGTGAGTGAGTGTGAGAGAGAGTAACTCACCAAGCGTGCGAGTGTGAGAGAGAGTAACTCACCGAGTGAGCTAGTGTGAGAAAGAGTAACTCACCGAGTGAGCGAGTGTGAGAGAGAGTAACTCACCGAGTGTGCGAGTGTCAGAGAGAGTAACTCACCGAGTGAGTGAGTGTGAGAGTGAGTAACTCACCGACTGAGCGAGTGTGAGAGAGAGTAACTCACCGAGTGAGCGAGTGTGAGAGAGATTAAATCACCGAGTGAGCGAGTGTGTGAGAGAGTAACTCACCGAGTGAGCGAGTGAGAGAGAGAGTAACTCACCGAATGAGTGAGTGTGAGAGAGAGTAACTCACCGAGTGAGCGAGTGTGAGAGAGAGTACCTTACCGAGTGTGTGAGTGTGAGAGAGTAACTCACCGAGTGAGAGAGTGTGAGAGCGAGTAACTCACCGAATTAGTGTGAGTGAGAGAGAGTAACTCACCGAGTGAGCGAGTGTGAGAGAGAGTAACTCACCGAGTGTGCGAGTGTGAGAGAGAGTAACTCACCGAATTAGTGTGAGTGAGAGAGAGTAACACACCGAGTGAGCGAGTGTGAGAGAGAGTAACTCACCGAGTGAGTGAGTGTGAGAGAGAGCAACTCACCAAGTGAATGAGTGTGAGAGAGAGTAACTCACCGAGTGAGTCAGTGTGAGAGAGTTACTCACCAAGTGAGTGAGTGAGAGAGAGAGTAACTCACCGAGTGAGTGAGTGTGAGAGAGAGTAACTCACCAAGTGAGTGAGTGTGAGAGAGAGTAACTCACCGAGTGTGCGAGTGTGAGAGAGAGTAACTCACCGAATTAGTGTGAGTGAGAGAGAGTAACTCACCGAGTGAAAGAGTGTGAGAAAGAGTAACTCACCGAGTGAGTCAGTTTGAGAGAGAGTAACTCACCGAGTGAGTGAGTGTGAGAGAGAGTAACTCACCGAGTGAGAGACTGTGACAGAGATTAACTCACCGAGTGAGCGAGTGTGAGAGAGAGTAACTAACCGAGTGAGCGAGTGTGAGAGAGAGTAACTCACCGAGTGAGCGAGTGTGAGAGAGTAACTCATCGAGTAAGTGAGTGTGAGAGAGAGTAACTCACCGAGTGAGTGAGTGTGACAGAGAGTAACTCACCGAGTGAGCGAGTGTGAGAGAGATTAACTCACCGAGTGAGCGAGTGTGAGAGAGATTAACTCACCGAGTGAGAGACTGTGACAGAGAGTAACTCACCGAGTGAGTGAGTGTGAGAGAGTAACTCACCGAGTGAGTGATTGTGAGAGAGTACTCACCGAGTGAGCGAGTGTGAGAGAGAGTAACTCACCGAGAAGAGTGAGTGAGAGAGAATAACTCTCCGAGTGAGTGAGTGTGAGAGAGAGTAACTCACCGAGTGAGAGAGTGTGAAAGAGTAACTCACCGAGTGAGCGAGTATGAGAGAGAGATACTCACCGAGTGAGCGAGAGTGAGAGAGTAACTCAAGGAGTGAGAGAGTGTGAGAGAGAGTAACTCACCGAGTGAGCGAGTATGAGAGAGTAACTCACCGAGTGAGCGAGTGTGAGAGAGTAACTCACTGAGTGAGCGTGTTTGAGAGAGTTACTCACCGAGTGAGCGAGTGTGAGAGAGAGAAACTCACCGAGTGAGCGAGTGTGAGAGTAACTCACTCAGTGAGCGTGTTTGAGAGAGAGTTACTCACCGAGTGAGCGAGTGTGAGAGTGAGTAACTCACCGACTGAGCGAGTGTGAGAGAGATTAACTCACCGAATGAGTGAGTGTGAGAGAGAGTAACTCACCGAGTGAGCGAGTGTGAGAGAGAGTACCTTACCGAGTGTGTGAGTGTGAGAGAGTAACTCACCGAGTGAGAGAGTGAGAGAGCGAGTAACTCACCGAATTAGTGTGAGTCAGAGAGAGTAACTCACCGAGTGAGCGAGTGTGAGAGAGAGTAACTCAACGAGTGAGTGAGTGTGAGAGAGAGTAACTCACCAAGCGTGCGAGTGTGAGAGAGAGTAACTCACCGAGTGAGTGAGTGTGAGAGTGAGTAACTCACCGACTGAGCGAGTGTGAGAGAGAGTAACTCACCGAGTGAGCGAGTGTGAGAGAGATTAAATCACCGAGTGAGCGAGTGTGTGAGAGAGTAACTCACCGAGTGAGCGAGTGAGAGAGAGAGTAACTCACCGAATGAGTGAGAGTGAGAGAGAGTAACTCACCGAGTGAGCGAGTGTGAGAGAGAGTACCTTACCGAGTGTGTGAGTGTGAGAGAGAGTAACTCACCGAGTGAGAGAGTGTGAGAGCGAGTAACTCACCGAATTAGTGTGAGTGAGAGAGAGTAACTCACCGAGTGAGCGAGTGTGAGAGAGAGTAACTCACCGAGTGTGCGAGTGTGAGAGAGAGTAACTCACCGAATTAGTGTGAGTGAGAGAGAGTAACTCACCGAGTGAGCGAGTGTGAGAGAGAGTAACTCACCGAGTGAGTGAGTGTGAGAGAGAGCAACTCACCAAGTGAATGAGTGTGAGAGAGAGTAACTCACCGAGTGAGTCAGTGTGAGAGTTACTCACCAAGTGAGTGAGTGAGAGAGAGAGTAACTCACCGAGTGAGTGAGTGTGAGAGAGAGTAACTCACCAAGTGAGTGAGTGTGAGTGAGAGAAACTCACCGAGTGAAAGAGTGTGAGAAAGAGTAACTCACCGAGTGAGTCAGTTTGAGAGAGAGTAACTCACCGAGTGAGTGAGTGTGAGAGAGAGTAACTCACCGAGTGAGAGACTGTGACAGAGATTAACTCACCGAGTAAGTGAGTGTGAGAGAGAGTAACTCACTGAGTGAGCGAGTGTGAGAGAGAGTAACTCACCGAGTGAGCGAGTGTGAGAGAGAGCAACTCACCAAGTGAGTGAGTGTGAGAGAGAGTAACTCACCGAGTGAGTGAGTGTGAGAGAGTAACTCACCGAGTGAATGAGTGTGAGAGACAGTACCTTACCGAGTGTGTGAGTGTGAGAGAGTATCTCACCGAGTGAGAGAGTGTGAGAGCGAGTAACTCACTGAATTAGTGTGAGTGAGAGAGAGTAAATCACCGAGTGAGCGAGTGTGAGAGAGAGTAACTCACCGAGTGTGCGAGTGTGAGAGAGAGTAACTCACTGAATTAGTGTGAGTGAGAGAGAGAGACTCACCGAGTGAGCGAGTGTGAGAGAGAGTAACTCACCGAGTGTGCGAGTGTGAGAGAGAGTAACTCACCGAGTGAGCTAGTGTGAGAAAGAGTAACTCACCGAGTGAGTGAGTGTGAGAGAGAGCAACTCACCAAGTGAATGAGTGTGAGAGAGAGTAACTCACCGAGTGAGTCAGTGTGAGAGAGTTACTCACCAAGTGAGTGAGTGAGAGAGAGAGTAACTCACCGAGTGAGTGAGTGTGAGAGAGAGTAACTCACCAAGTGAGTGAGTGTGAGTGAGAGAAACTCACCGAGTGAAAGAGTGTGAGAAAGAGTAACTCACCGAGTGAGTCAGTTTGAGAGAGAGTAACTCACCGAGTGAGTGAGTGTGAGAGAGAGTAACTCACCGAGTGAGAGACTGTGACAGAGATTAACTCACCGAGTAAGTGAGTGTGAGAGAGAGTAACTCACTGAGTGAGCGAGTGTGAGAGAGAGTAACTCACCGAGTGAGCGAGTGTGAGAGAGAGCAACTCACCAAGTGAGTGAGTGTGAGAGAGAGTAACTCACCGAGTGAGTGAGTGTGAGAGAGAGTAACTCACCGAGTGAATGAGTGTGAGAGACAGTACCTTACCGAGTGTGTGAGTGTGAGAGAGTATCTCACCGAGTGAGAGAGTGTGAGAGCGAGTAACTCACTGAATTAGTGTGAGTGAGAGAGAGTAAATCACCGAGTGAGCGAGTGTGAGAGAGAGTAACTCACCGAGTGTGCGAGTGTGAGAGAGAGTAACTCACTGAATTAGTGTGAGTGAGAGAGAGAGACTCACCGAGTGAGCGAGTGTGAGAGAGAGTAACTCACCGAGTGTGCGAGTGTGAGAGAGAGTAACTCACCGAGTGAGCTAGTGTGAGAAAGAGTAACTCACCGAGTGAGCGAGTGTGAGTGTGAGTAACTCACCGAGTGAGAGACTGTGACAGAGAGTAACTCACCGAGTGAGCGAGTGTTAGAGAGAGTCACTCACCGAGTGAGCGAGTGTGAGAGAGAGTAACTCACCGAGTGAGAGAGTAACTCACCGAGTAAGTGAGTGTGAGAGAGTAACTCACTGAGTGAGCGAGTGTGAGAGAGAGTAACTCACCGAGTGAGCGAGTGTGAGAGAGAGCAACTCACCAAGTGAGTGAGTGTGAGAGAGAGTAACTCACCGAGTGAGTCAGTGTGAGAGAGAGTTACTCACCAAGTGAGTGAGTGTGAGAGAGAGTAACTCACCGAGTGAGTGAGTGTGAGAGAGAGTAACTCACCGTGTGAGTCAGTGTGAGAGAGAGATACTCACCAAGTGAGTGAGTGTGAGAGAGAGTAACTCACCGAGTGAGTGAGTGTGAGAGAGAGTAACTCGCCAAGTGAGTGAGTGTGAGAGAGAGTAACTCACCGAGTCAGCGAGTGTGTGAGAGAGTAACTCACCGAGTGAGCGAGTGTGAGAGAGAGTAACTCACCGAGTGAGTGAATGTGAGAGAGCGTAACTCACCGAGTGAGTGAGTGTGAGAGAGAGTAACTCATCGAGTGAGTGAGTGTGAGAGCGAGTAACTCACCGAGTGAGTGAGTGTGAGAGGGAGTAACTCACCGAGTGAGCGAGTGTGAGAGAGAGTAACTCACCGAGTGAGCGAGTGTGAGAGAGAGTAACTCAAGGAGTGAGCGAGTGTGAGAGAGAGTAACACACCGAGTGAGCGAGTGCGAGAGAGAGTAACTCACCGAGTGAGCGAGTGTGAGAGAGAGTAACTCACCGAGTGAGCGAGTGTGAGAGAGTGTAACTCACCGAGTGTGTGAGTGTGAGAGAGAGCAACTCACCAAGTGAGTGAGTGTGAGAGAGAGTAACTCACCGAGTGAGCGAGTGTGAGAGAGAGTAACTCTCCGAGTGAGCAAGTGTGAGAGAGAGTAACTCACCGAGTGAGCGAGGGTGACAGAGAGTAACTCACCGAGTGAGCGAGTGTGACAGAGAGTAACTCACCGAGTGAGCGAGTGTGAGAGAGAGTAACTCACCGAGCGAGTGTGAGAGAGAGTAACTCACCGAGTGTGCGAGTGTGAGAGAGAGTAACTCACCGAGTGAGTGAGTGTGAGAGTGAGTAACTCACCGACTGAGTGAGTGTGAGAGAGATTAACTCACCGAGTGAGTGAGTGTGAGAGAGCAACTCACCGAGTGAGTGAGTGAGTGTGACAGAGAGTAACTCACCGAGTGAGCGAGTGTGAGAGAGAGTAACTCACCGAGTGAGGGAGTGTGAGAGTGAGTAACTCACCGAGTGAGCGAGTGTGAGAGAGATTAACTCACCGAGTGAGCGAGTGTGAGAGAGAGTAACTCACCAAATGAGTGAGTGTGAGAGTAACTCACCGAGTGAGTGTGAGAGAGATTAACTCACCGAGTGAGCGAGTGTGAGAGAGAGTAACTCACCGAGTGAGCGAGTGTGAGAGAGAGTAACTCAAGGAGTGAGCAAGTGTGAGAGAGAGTACCTTACCGAGTGTGTGAGTGTGAGAGAGTATCTCACCGAGTGAGAGAGTGTGAGAGCGAGTAACTCACTGAATTAGTGTGAGTGAGAGTAAATCACCGAGTGAGCGATTGTGAGAGAGAGTAACTCACCGAGTGTGCGAGTGTGAGAGAGAGTAACTCACTGAATTAGTGTGAGTGAGAGAGAGAGACTCACCGAGTGAGCGAGTGTGAGAGAGAGTAACTCACCGAGTGTGCGAGTGTGAGAGAGAGTAACTCACCGAGTGAGCTAGTGTGAGAAGGAGTAACTCACCGAGTAAGCGAGTGTGAGTGTGAGTAACTCACCGAGTGAGCGAGTGTGAGAGAGAGTAACTCACCGAGTGTGCGAGTGTGAGAGAGAGTAACTCACCGAGTGAGTGAGTGTGAGAGTGAGTAACTCACCGACTGAGTGAGTGTGAGAGAGATTAACTCACCGAGTGAGTGAGTGTGAGAGAGCAACTCACCGAGTGAGTGAGTGAGTGTGACAGAGAGTAACTCACCGAGTGAGCGAGTGTGAGAGAGAGTAACTCACCGAGTGAGGGAGTGTGAGAGTGAGTAACTCACCGAGTGAGCGAGTGTGAGAGAGATTAACTCACCGAGTGAGCGAGTGTGAGAGAGAGTAACTCACCAAATGAGTGAGTGTGAGAGAGAGTAACTCACCGAGTGAGTGTGAGAGAGATTAACTCACCGAGTGAGCGAGTGTGAGAGAGAGTAACTCACCGAGTGAGCGAGTGTGAGAGAGTAACTCACCAAGTAAGTGAGTGTGAGAGAGAGTAACTCACTGAGTGAGCGAGTGTGAGAGAGAGTAACTCAAGGAGTGAGAGAGTGTGAGAGAGTAACTCATCGAGTAAGTGAGTGTGAGAGAGAGAAACTCACCGAGTGAGTGAGTCTGACAGAGAGTAACTCACCGAGTGAGCGAGTGTGAGTGAGATTAACTCACCGAGTGAGCGAGTGTGAGAGAGAGTAACTCACCTAATGAGTTAGTGTGAGAGAGAGTAACTCACCGAGTGAGCGAGTGTGAGAGAGAGTAACTCACCGAGTGTGTGAGTGTGAGAGAGAGCAACTCATCAAGTGAGTGAGTGTGAGAGAGAGTAACTCACCGAGTGAGTGAGTGTGAGAGAGAGTAACTCACCGAGTCAGTGAGGGTGTGAGAGAGTAACTCACCGAGTGTGTGAGTGTGAGAGAGAGTAACTCACCGAGTGAGCGAGTGTGAGAGAGAGTAACTCACCGAGTGAGTGTGAGAGAGAGTAACTCACCGAGTGTGTGAGTGTGAGAGAGTAACTCACCGAGTGAGAGAGTGTGAGAGAGAATAACTCACCGAGAGAGTGAGTGTGAGAGCGAGTAACTCACCGGGTGAGCGAGTGTGAGAGAGAGAAACTCACCGAGTGAGTGAGTGTGAGAGAGAGTATCTCACGGTGTGAGCGAGTGTGAGAGAGAGTACCTTACCGAGTGTGTGAGTGTGAGAGAGTAACTCACCGAGTGAGAGAGTCTGAGAGCGAGTAACTCACCGAATTAGTGTGAGTGAGAGAGAGTAACTCACCGAGTGAGCGAGTGTGAGAGAGTAACTCACCGAGTGAGCGAGTGTGAGTGTGAGTAACTCACCGAGTGAGCGAGTGTGAGAGAGAGTAACTCATCAAGAGTGCGAGTGTGAGAGAGAGTAACTCACCGAGTGAGTGAGTGTGAGAGTGAGTAACTCACCGACTGAGCGAGTGTGAGAGAGAGAAACTCACCGAGTGAGTGAGTGTGAGAGAGAGTATCTCACGGTGTGAGCGAGTGTGAGAGAGAGTACCTTACCGAGTGTGTGAGTGTGAGAGAGTAACTCACCGAGTGAGAGAGTCTGAGAGCGAGTAACTCACCGAATTAGTGTGAGTCAGAGAGAGTAACTCACCGAGTGAGCGAGTGTGAGAGAGAGTAACTCAACGAGTGAGTGAGTGTGAGAGAGAGTAACTCACCAAGCGTGCGAGTGTGAGAGAGAGTAACTCACCGAGTGAGCTAGTGTGAGAAAGAGTAACTCACCGAGTGAGCGAGTGTGAGAGAGAGTAACTCACCGAGTGTGCGAGTGTCAGAGAGAGTAACTCACCGAGTGAGTGAGTGTGAGAGTGAGTAACTCACCGACTGAGCGAGTGTGAGAGAGTAACTCACCGAGTGAGCGAGTGTGAGAGAGATTAAATCACCGAGTGAGCGAGTGTGTGAGAGAGTAACTCACCGAGTGAGCGAGTGAGAGAGAGAGTAACTCACCGAATGAGTGAGTGTGAGAGTAACTCACCGAGTGAGCGAGTGTGAGAGAGTACCTTACCGAGTGTGTGAGTGTGAGAGAGTAACTCACCGAGTGAGAGAGTGTGAGAGCGAGTAACTCACCGAATTAGTGTGAGTGAGAGAGAGTAACTCACCGAGTGAGCGAGTGTGAGAGAGAGTAACTCACCGAGTGTGCGAGTGTGAGAGAGAGTAACTCACCGAATTAGTGTGAGTGAGAGAGAGTAACTCACCGAGTGAGCGAGTGTGAGAGAGTAACTCACCGAGTGAGTGAGTGTGAGAGAGAGCAACTCACCAAGTGAATGAGTGTGAGAGAGAGTAACTCACCGAGTGAGTCAGTGTGAGAGAGTTACTCACCAAGTGAGTGAGTGAGAGAGAGAGTAACTCACCGAGTGAGTGAGTGTGAGAGAGAGTAACTCACCAAGTGAGTGAGTGTGAGAGAGAGTAACTCACCGAGTGTGCGAGTGTGAGAGAGAGTAACTCACCGAATTAGTGTGAGTGAGAGAGAGTAACTCACCGAGTGAAAGAGTGTGAGAAAGAGTAACTCACCGAGTGAGTCAGTTTGAGAGAGAGTAACTCACCGAGTGAGTGAGTGTGAGAGAGAGTAACTCACCGAGTGAGAGACTGTGACAGAGATTAACTCACCGAGTGAGCGAGTGTGAGAGAGAGTAACTAACCGAGTGAGCGAGTGTGAGAGAGAGTAACTCACCGAGTGAGCGAGTGTGAGAGAGTAACTCATCGAGTAAGTGAGTGTGAGAGAGTAACTCACCGAGTGAGTGAGTGTGACAGAGAGTAACTCACCGAGTGAGCGAGTGTGAGAGAGATTAACTCACCGAGTGAGCGAGTGTGAGAGAGATTAACTCACCGAGTGAGAGACTGTGACAGAGAGTAACTCACCGAGTGAGTGTGAGAGAATAACTCACCGAGTGAGTGATTGTGAGAGAGTACTCACCGAGTGAGCGAGTGTGAGAGAGAGTAACTCACCGAGAAGAGTGAGTGAGAGAGAATAACTCTCCGAGTGAGTGAGTGTGAGAGAGAGTAACTCACCGAGTGAGAGAGTGTGAAAGAGTAACTCACCGAGTGAGCGAGTATGAGAGAGAGATACTCACCGAGTGAGCGAGAGTGAGAGAGTAACTCAAGGAGTGAGAGAGTGTGAGAGAGAGTAACTCACCGAGTGAGCGAGTATGAGAGAGAGTAACTCACCGAGTGAGCGAGTGTGAGAGAGTAACTCACTGAGTGAGCGTGTTTGAGAGAGAGTTACTCACCGAGTGAGCGAGTGTGAGAGAGAGAAACTCACCGAGTGAGCGAGTGTGAGAGTAACTCACTCAGTGAGCGAGTTTGAGAGAGAGTTACTCACCGAGTGAGCGAGTGTGAGAGAGAGTAACTCACCGAATGAGTTAGTGTGAGAGAGAGTAACTCACCGAGTGAATGTGAGAGAGTAACTCACCGAGTGAGTGAGAGTGAGAGAGAGTAACTCACCGAGTGAGTGAGTGTGAGAGGGAGTAACTCACCAAGTGTGTGAGTGTGGGAGTAACTCACCAAGTGAGTGAGTGTGAGAGAGAGTAACTCACCGAATGAGTGAGTGTGAGAGAGAGTAACTCACCGAGTGAGTGTGAGAGAGAGTAACTCACCGAGTGTGGGAGTGTGAGAGAGAGTAACTCAACAAGTGAGAGAGTGTGAGAGAGTAACACACCGAGTGAGTGAGTGTGAGAGAGAGTAACACACCGAGTGAGCGAGAGTGAGAGAGAATAACTCACTGAGTGAGTGAGTGTGAGAGAGAGTACTCACCGAGTGAGAGACTGTGACAGAGAATAACACACCGAGTGAGCGAAAGTGTGAGAGAATAACTCACTGAGTGAGTGAGTGTGAGAGAGAGTATTCACCGAGTGAGAGACTGTGACAGAGAGTAACTCACCGAGTGAGTGAGTGTGAGAGAGTAACTCACCGAGTGAGTGAGTGTGAGAGAGAGTAACTCACCGAGTGAGCGAGTGTGAGAGAGAGTAACTCACCGAGTGAGTGATTGAGAGAGAGTAACTCACCGAGTGAG
Source organism: Squalus acanthias (assembly GCA_030390025.1). NCBI lineage: Eukaryota > Metazoa > Chordata > Chondrichthyes > Squaliformes > Squalidae > Squalus > Squalus acanthias. Next base: position 32,908 of record JASTWF010000268.1, on the reverse strand, counting down.
TGAGTGTGAGAGAGTAACTCACCGAGTGAGCGAGTGTGAGAGAGTAACTCACCGAGTGAGCGAGTGTGAGAGAGAGTAACACACCGAGTGAGCGAGAGTGAGAGAGAATAACTCACCGAGTGAGCGAGAGAGAGAGTAACTCACCGAGTGAGAGAGTGTGAGAGAGAGTAACTCACCGAGTGAGCGAGAGTGAGAGAGTAACTCACCGAGTGAGCGAGTGTGAGAGAGAGAAACTCACCGAGTGAGCGAGTTTGAGAGAGAATAACTCACCGAATGAGTGAGTGTGAGAGAGTAACTCACCGAGTGTGTGTGAGAGACAGTAACTTACGAGTGTGTGAGTGTGAGAGAGTAACTCACCGAGTGAGTCAGTGTGATCGAGATTAACTCACCGAGTGAGTGAGTGTGAGAGGGAGTAACTCACCGAGTGAGTGAGTGAGTGTGTGAGAGAGTAACTCACCAAGTGAGCGAGTGTGTGAGAGAGTAACTCACCGAGTGAGTCAGTGTGAGAGAGAGTAACTCACCGAGTGAGCGAGTGTGAGAAAGAGTAACTCACCGAGTGAGCGAGTGTGAGAGAGAGTTACTCATCGAGTAAGCGAGGTGAGAAAGAGTAACTCACCGAGTGAGCGAGTGTGAGAGAGAGTAACTCACCGAGTGAGCGAGTGTGAGAGAGAGTAACACCCCGAGTGAGTGTGAGAGAGAGTAACTCACCGAGTGTGTGAGTGTGAGAGAGAGTAACTCCCCGAGCGAGTGTGAGAGAGACTTACTCACCGAGTGAGCGAGTGTGAGAGAGAGTAACTCACCGAGTGAGCGAGTGTGAGAGAGAGTAACTCACCGAGTGAGCGAGTGTGAGAGAGAGAAACTCACCGAGTGAGCGAGTGTGAGAGGAGCTCACCGAGTGAGCGAGTGTGAGCGAGAGTAACTCACCGAGTGAGTGAGTGTGAGAGAGAGTAACTCAAAGAGTGAGCGAGTGTGAGAGAGAGTAACTCACCAAGTGAGCGAGTGTGAGAGAGAGAAACTCACCGAGTGAGAGAGTGTGAGAGAGAGTAACTCACCGAGTGAGCGAGTTTGAGAGAGAGTAACTCACCGAGCGAGAGAGTGTGAGAGAGAATAACTCACCGGGTGAGTGAGTGTGAGAGAATGTAACTCACCGAGTGAGTGAGTGTGAGAGAGAGTAACTCACCGAGTGAGTGAGTGTGAGAGAGAGTAACTCACCGAGTGAGTGAGTGTGAGATTGTAACTCACCGAGTGAGTGAGTGTGAGAGAGAGTAACTCACCGAGTGAGTGAGTGTGAGATTGTAACTCACCGAGTGAGTGAGTGTGAGAGAGAGTAACTCACCGAGTGAGTGAGTGTGAGAGAGAGTAACTCACCGAGTGAGCGAGTGTGAGAGAGAGTAACTCACCGAGTGAGTGAGTGAGTGAGTAACTCTCCGAGTGAGTGAGTGTGAGAGAGAGTAACTCACCGAGTGAGTGAGTGTGAGAGAGATTAACTCACCGAGTGAGCAAGTGTGAGAGGGATTAACTCACCGAGTGAGTGAGTGTGAGAGAGACGACTTCACCGAGTGAGTGAGTGTGAGAGAGGGTAGCTCACCGAGTGAGAGAGTGTGAGAGAGAGTAACTCACCGAGTGAGTGAGTGTGAGAGAGAGTAACTCACCGAGTTAGTGAGTGTGAGAGGGAGTAACTCACCGAGTGAGTGAGTGTGAGAGAGAGTAACTCACCGAGTGAGCGAGCGTGTGAGAGAGAGTAACTCACCGAGTGAATGAGTGTGAGAGGGAGTAACTCACCGAGTGAATGAGCGTGAGAGGGAGTAACTCACCGAGTGAGTGAGTGTGAGAGAGAGTAACTCACCGAGTGAGCGAGAGTGTGAGAGGGTAACTCACCGAGTGTTCGAGTGTGAGAGAGAGTAACTCACCGAGTGAGCGAGTGTGAGAGAGAGTAACTCACCGAGTGAGCGAGTGTGAGAAAGAATAACTCACCGTGTGAGCGAGTGTGAGAGAGTAACTCACCGAGTGAGTGAGTGTGAGAGTGAGTAACTCACCGAGTGAGAGACTGTGAGAGAGTGTAACTCACCGTGCGAGCGAGTGTGAGAGAGAGAAACTCACCGAGTGAGCGAGTGTGAGAGAGAGTAACTCACCGAGTGAGCGAGTTTGAGAGAGAGTAACTCACCGAGTGATCGAGTGTGAGAGAGTAACTCACCGAGTGAGCGAGTGTGAGAGAGAGAAACTCACCGAGTGAGCGAGTGTGAGAGGAGCTCACCGAGTGAGCGAGTGTGAGCGAGAGTAACTCACTGAGTGAGTGAGTGTGAGAGAGAGTAACTCACCGAGTGAGCGAGTGTGAGAGAGAGTAACTCACCAAGTGAGCGAGTGTGAGAGAGAAACTCACCGAGTGAGAGAGTGTGAGAGAGAGTAACTCACCGAGTGAGCGAGTTTGAGAGAGAGTAACTCACCGAGCGAGAGAGTGTGAGAGAGAGTAACTCACCGAGTGAGCGAGTGTGAGAGAGAAACTCACCGAGTGAGCGAGTGTGAGAGAGAGTAACTCACCGAGTGAGCGAGTTTGAGAGAGAGTAACTCACCGAGTGATCGAGTGTGAGAGAGTAACTCACCGAGTGAGTGAGTGAGAGAGGGAGTAACTCACCGAGTGTGTGAGTGTGAGAGAGTAACTCACCGAGTGAGCGAGTGTGAGAGAGAAACTCACCGAGTGAGCGAGTGTGAGAGAGAGTAACTCACCGAGTGAGCGAGTTTGAGAGAGAGTAACTCACCGAGTGATCGAGTGTGAGAGAGTAACTCACCGAGTGAGTGAGTGTGAGAGAGAGTAACTCACCGAGTGAGTGAGTGTGAGAGAGTAACTCACCGAGTGAGTGATTGTGAGAGAGTACTCACCGAGTGAGCGAGTGTGAGAGAGAGTAACTCACCGAGAAGAGTGAGTGAGAGAGAATAACTCTCCGAGTGAGTGAGTGTGAGAGAGAGTAACTCACCGAGTGAGAGAGTGTGAAAGAGTAACTCACCGAGTGAGCGAGTATGAGAGAGAGATACTCACCGAGTGAGCGAGAGTGAGAGAGTAACTCAAGGAGTGAGAGAGTGTGAGAGAGAGTAACTCACCGAGTGAGCGAGTATGAGAGAGAGTAACTCACCGAGTGAGCGAGTGTGAGAGAGTAACTCACTGAGTGAGCGTGTTTGAGAGAGAGTTACTCACCGAGTGAGCGAGTGTGAGAGAGAGAAACTCACCGAGTGAGCGAGTGTGAGAGTAACTCACTCAGTGAGCGAGTTTGAGAGAGAGTTACTCACCGAGTGAGCGAGTGTGAGAGAGAGTAACTCACCGAATGAGTTAGTGTGAGAGAGAGTAACTCACCGAGTGAATGTGAGAGAGTAACTCACCGAGTGAGTGAGAGTGAGAGAGAGTAACTCACCGAGTGAGTGAGTGTGAGAGGGAGTAACTCACCAAGTGTGTGAGTGTGGGAGTAACTCACCAAGTGAGTGAGTGTGAGAGAGAGTAACTCACCGAATGAGTGAGTGTGAGAGAGAGTAACTCACCGAGTGAGTGTGAGAGAGAGTAACTCACCGAGTGTGGGAGTGTGAGAGAGAGTAACTCAACAAGTGAGAGAGTGTGAGAGAGTAACACACCGAGTGAGTGAGTGTGAGAGAGAGTAACACACCGAGTGAGCGAGAGTGAGAGAGAATAACTCACTGAGTGAGTGAGTGTGAGAGAGAGTACTCACCGAGTGAGAGACTGTGACAGAGAATAACACACCGAGTGAGCGAAAGTGTGAGAGAATAACTCACTGAGTGAGTGAGTGTGAGAGAGAGTATTCACCGAGTGAGAGACTGTGACAGAGAGTAACTCACCGAGTGAGCGAGTGTGAGAGAGTAACTCACCGAGTGAGTGAGTGTGAGAGAGTAACTCACCGAGTGAGCGAGTGTGAGAGAGAGTAACTCACCGAGTGAGTGATTGAGAGAGAGTAACTCACCGAGTGAGTGAGTGTGAGAGAGTAACTCACCGAGTGAGCGAGTGTGAGAGAGTAACTCACCGAGTGAGCGAGTGTGAGAGAGAGTAACACACCGAGTGAGCGAGAGTGAGAGAGAATAACTCACCGAGTGAGCGAGAGTGAGAGAGAGTAACTCACCGAGTGAGAGAGTGTGAGAGAGAGTAACTCACCGAGTGAGCGAGAGTGAGAGAGTAACTCACCGAGTGAGCGAGTGTGAGAGAGAGAAACTCACCGAGTGAGCGAGTTTGAGAGAGAATAACTCACCGAATGAGTGAGTGTGAGAGAGTAACTCACCGAGTGTGTGTGAGAGACAGTAACTTACGAGTGTGTGAGTGTGAGAGAGTAACTCACCGAGTGAGTCAGTGTGATCGAGATTAACTCACCGAGTGAGTGAGTGTGAGAGGGAGTAACTCACCGAGTGAGTGAGTGAGTGTGTGAGAGAGTAACTCACCAAGTGAGCGAGTGTGTGAGAGAGTAACTCACCGAGTGAGTCAGTGTGAGAGAGAGTAACTCACCGAGTGAGCGAGTGTGAGAAAGAGTAACTCACCGAGTGAGCGAGTGTGAGAGAGAGTTACTCACCGAGTGAGCGAGGTGAGAAAGAGTAACTCACCGAGTGAGCGAGTGTGAGAGAGAGTAACTCACCGAGTGAGCGAGTGTGAGAGAGAGTAACACCCCGAGTGAGTGTGAGAGAGAGTAACTCACCGAGTGTGTGAGTGTGAGAGAGAGTAACTCCCCGAGCGAGTGTGAGAGAGACTTACTCACCGAGTGAGCGAGTGTGAGAGAGAGTAACTCACCGAGTGAGCGAGTGTGAGAGAGAGTAACTCACCGAGTGAGCGAGTGTGAGAGAGAGAAACTCACCGAGTGAGCGAGTGTGAGAGGAGCTCACCGAGTGAGCGAGTGTGAGCGAGAGTAACTCACCGAGTGAGTGAGTGTGAGAGAGAGTAACTCACCGAGTGAGCGAGTGTGAGAGAGAGTAACTCACCAAGTGAGCGAGTGTGAGAGAGAGAAACTCACCGAGTGAGAGAGTGTGAGAGAGAGTAACTCACCGAGTGAGCGAGTTTGAGAGAGAGTAACTCACCGAGCGAGAGAGTGTGAGAGAGAGTAACTCACCGAGTGAGCGAGTGTGAGAGAGAGAAACTCACCGAGTGAGCGAGTGTGAGAGAGAGTAACTCACCGAGTGAGCGAGTTTGAGAGAGAGTAACTCACCGAGTGATCGAGTGTGAGAGAGTAACTCACCGAGTGAGTGAGTGTGAGAGGGAGTAACTCACCGAGTGTGTGAGTGTGAGGCAGTAACTCACCGAGTGAGTGAGTGTGAGAGAGTAACTCACCAAGTGAGTGAGTGTGAGAGAGAGTAACTCACCGAGTGAGTGAGTGTGAGAGAGAGTAACTCACCAAGTGAGCGAGCATGTGAGAGAGTAACTCACCGAGTGTGGGAGTGTAAGAGAGAGTAACTCACCGAGTGAGCGAGAGTGAGAGAGAATAACTCACCGGGTGAGTGAGTGTGAGAGAATGTAACTCACCGAGTGAGTGAGTGTGAGAGAGAGTAACTCACCGAGTGAGTGAGTGTGAGAGAGAGTAACTCACCGAGTGAGTGAGTGTGAGATTGTAACTCACCGAGTGAGTGAGTGTGAGAGAGAGTAACTCACCGAGTGAGTGAGTGTGAGATTGTAACTCACCGAGTGAGTGAGTGTGAGAGAGAGTAACTCACCGAGTGAGTGAGTGTGAGAGAGAGTAACTCACCGAGTGAGCGAGTGTGAGAGAGAGTAACTCACCGAGTGAGTGAGTGTGAGTGAGTAACTCTCCGAGTGAGTGAGTGTGAGAGAGAGTAACTCACCGAGTGAGTGAGTGTGAGAGAGATTAACTCACCGAGTGAGCAAGTGTGAGAGATTAACTCACCGAGTGAGTGAGTGTGAGAGAGACGACTTCACCGAGTGAGTGAGTGTGAGAGAGGGTAGCTCACCGAGTGAGAGAGTGTGAGAGAGAGTAACTCACCGAGTGAGTGAGTGTGAGAGAGAGTAACTCACCGAGTTAGTGAGTGTGAGAGGGAGTAACTCACCGAGTGAGTGAGTGTGAGAGAGAGTAACTCACCGAGTGAGCGAGCGTGTGAGAGAGAGTAACTCACCGAGTGAATGAGTGTGAGAGGGAGTAACTCACCGAGTGAATGAGTGTGAGAGGGAGTAACTCACCGAGTGAGTGAGTGTGAGAGAGAGTAACTCACCGAGTGAGCGAGAGTGTGAGAGGGTAACTCACCGAGTGTTCGAGTGTGAGAGAGAGTAACTCACCGAGTGAGCGAGTGTGAGAGAGAGTAACTCACCGAGTGAGCGAGTGTGAGAAAGAATAACTCACCGTGTGAGCGAGTGTGAGAGAGTAACTCACCGAGTGAGTGAGTGTGAGAGTGAGTAACTCACCGAGTGACAGACTGTGAGAGAGTGTAACTCACCGTGTGAGAGAGAGAAACTCACCGAGTGAGCGAGTGTGAGAGAGAGTAACTCACCGAGTGAGCGAGTTTGAGAGAGAGTAACTCACCGAGTGATCGAGTGTGAGAGAGAGTAACTCACCGAGTGAGTGAGTGTGAGAGAGAGAAACTCACCGAGTGAGTGAGTGTGAGAGAGAATAACTCACCGAGTGAGTGAGTGTGAGAGAGAGTAACTCACCCAGTGAGCGAGTGTGAGAGAGAGTAACTCACCGAATGAGTGAGTGTGAGAGAGAGTAACTCACCGAGTGAGTGAGTGTGAGAGAGAGTAACTCACCGAGTGAGTGAGTGTGAGAGAGAATAACTCACCGAGTGAGTGAGTGTGAGAGAGTAACTCACCCAGTGAGCGAGTGTGAGAGAGAGTAACTCACCGAATGAGTGAGTGTGAGAGAGAGTAACTCACCGAGTGAGTGAGTGTGAGAGAGAGTAACTCACCGAGTGTGTGAGTGTGAGAGAGATTAACTCACCGAGTGAGTGAGTGTGAGAGAGAGTAACTCACCGAGTGAGCGAGTGTGAGAGAGAGTAACTCATCGAGTGAGTGAGTGTGAGATTGTAACTCACCGAGTGAGCGAGTGTGAGAGAGAGAAACTCACCGAGTGAGCGAGTGTGAGAGGAGCTCACCGAGTGAGCGAGTGTGAGCGAGAGTAACTCACTGAGTGAGTGAGTGTGAGAGAGAGAGTAACTCACCGAGTGAGCGAGTGTGAGAGAGAGTAACTCACCAAGTGAGCGAGTGTGAGAGAGAGAAACTCACCGAGTGAGAGAGTGTGAGAGAGAGTAACTCACCGAGTGAGCGAGTTTGAGAGAGAGTAACTCACCGAGCGAGAGAGTGTGAGAGAGAGTAACTCACCGAGTGAGCGAGTGTGAGAGAGAAACTCACCGAGTGAGCGAGTGTGAGAGAGAGTAACTCACCGAGTGAGCGAGTGTGAGAGAGAGTAACTCACCGAGTGAGCGAGTTTGAGAGAGAGTAACTCACCGAGTGATCGAGTGTGAGAGAGTAACTCACCGAGTGAGTGAGTGTGAGAGGGAGTAACTCACCGAGTGTGTGAGTGTGAGGCAGTAACTCACCGAGTGAGTGAGTGTGAGAGAGTAACTCACCAAGTGAGTGAGTGTGAGAGAGAGTAACTCACCGAGTGAGTGAGTGTGAGAGAGAGTAACTCACCAAGTGAGCGAGCATGTGAGAGAGTAACTCACCGAGTGTGGGAGTGTAAGAGAGAGTAACTCACCGAGTGAGCGAGAGTGAGAGAGAATAACTCACCGGGTGAGTGAGTGTGAGAGAATGTAACTCACCGAGTGAGTGAGTGTGAGAGAGAGTAACTCACCGAGTGAGTGAGTGTGAGATTGTAACTCACCGAGTGAGTGAGTGTGAGAGAGAGTAACCCACCGAGTGAGCGAGTGTGAGAGAGAGTAACTCACCGAGTGAGTGAGTGTGAGATTGTAACTCACCGAGTGAGTGAGTGTGAGAGAGAGTAACTCACCGAGTGAGCGAGTGTGAGAGAGAGTAACTCACCGAGTGAGTGAGTGTGAGTGAGTAACTCTCCGAGTGAGTGAGTGTGAGAGAGAGTAACTCACCGAGTGAGTGAGTGTGAGAGAGATTAACTCACCGAGTGAGCGAGTGTGAGAGAGATTAACTCACCGAGTGAGTGAGTGTGAGAGAGACGACTTCACCGAGTGAGTGAGTGTGAGAGAGGGTAGCTCACCAAGTGAGAGAGTGTGAGAGAGAGTAACTCACCGAGTGAGTGAGTGTGAGAGTAACTCACCGAGTTAGTGAGTGTGAGAGGGAGTAACTCACCGAGTGAGTGAGTGTGAGAGAGAGTAACTCACCGAGTGAGCGAGCGTGTGAGAGAGAGTAACTCACCGAGTGAATGAGTGTGAGAGGGAGTAACTCACCGAGTGAATGAGTGTGAGAGGGAGTAACTCACCGAGTGAGTGAGTGTGAGAGAGAGTAACTCACCGAGTGAGCGAGAGTGTGAGAGGGTAACTCACCGAGTGTTCGAGTGTGAGAGAGAGTAACTCACCGAGTGAGCGAGAGTGAGAGAGAATAACTCACCGGGTGTGTGAGTGTGAGAGAATGTAACTCACCGAGTGAGTGAGTGTGAGAGAGAGTAACTCACCGAGTGAGTGAGTGTGAGAGAGAGTAACTCACCGAGTGAGTGAGTGTGAGATTGTAACTCACCGAGTGAGTGAGTGTGAGAGAGAGTAACCCACCGAGTGAGCGAGTGTGAGAGAGAGTAACTCACCGAGTGAGTGAGTGTGAGATTGTAACTCACCGAGTGAGTGAGTGTGAGAGAGAGTAACTCACCGAGTGAGTGAGTGTGAGAGAGATTAACTCACCGAGTGAGCGAGTGTGAGAGAGATTAACTCACCGAGTGAGTGAGTGTGAGAGAGACGACTTCACCGAGTGAGTGAGTGTGAGAGAGGGTAGCTCAACGAGTGAGAGAGTGTGAGAGAGAGTAACTCACCGAGTGAGTGAGTGTGAGAGAGTAACTCACCGAGTTAGTGAGTGTGAGAGGGAGTAACTCACCGAGTGAGTGAGTGTGAGAGAGAGTAACTCACCGAGTGAGCGAGCGTGTGAGAGAGAGTAACTCACCGAGTGAATGAGTGTGAGAGGGAGTAACTCACCGAGTGAATGAGTGTGAGAGGGAGTAACTCACCGAGTGAGTGAGTGTGAGAGAGAGTAACTCACCGAGTGAGCGAGAGTGTGAGAGGGTAACTCACCGAGTGTTCGAGTGTGAGAGAGAGTAACTCACCGAGTGAGCGAGTGTGAGAGAGAGTAACTCACCGAGTGAGCGAGTGTGAGAAAGAATAACTCACCGTGTGAGCGAGTGTGAGAGAGTAACTCACCGAGTGAGTGAGTGTGAGAGTGAGTAACTCACCGAGTGAGAGACTGTGAGAGAGTGTAACTCACCGTGTGAGCGAGTGTGAGAGAGAGAAACTCACCGAGTGAGCGAGTGTGAGAGAGAGTAACTCACCGAGTGAGCGAGTTTGAGAGAGAGAAACTCACCGAGTGAGCGAGTGTGAGAGGAGCTCACCGAGTGAGCGAGTGTGAGCGAGAGTAACTCACCGAGTGAGTGAGTGTGAGAGAGAGTAACTCACCGAGTGAGCGAGTGTGAGAGAGAGTAACTCACCAAGTGAGCGAGTGTGAGAGAGAGAAACTCACCGAGTGAGAGAGTGTGAGAGAGAGTAACTCACCGAGTGAGCGAGTTTGAGAGAGAGTAACTCACCGAGCGAGAGAGTGTGAGAGAGAGTAACTCACCGAGTGAGCGAGTGTGAGAGAGAAACTCACCGAGTGAGCGAGTGTGAGAGAGAGTAACTCACCGAGTGAGCGAGTTTCAGAGAGAGTAACTCACCGAGTGATCGAGTGTGAGAGAGTAACTCACCGAGTGAGTGAGTGTGAGAGGGAGTAACTCACCGAGTGTGTGAGTGTGAGGCAGTAACTCACCGAGTGAGTGAGTGTGAGAGAGTAACTCACCAAGTGAGTGAGTGTGAGAGAGAGTAACTCACCAAGTGAGCGAGCATGTGAGAGAGTAACTCACCGAGTGTGGGAGTGTAAGAGAGAGTAACTCACCGAGTGAGCGAGAGTGAGAGAGAGTAACTCACCGGGTGAGTGAGTGTGAGAGAATGTAACTCACCGAGTGAGTGAGTGTGAGAGAGAGTAACTCACCGAGTGAGTGAGTGTGAGATTGTAACTCACCGAGTGAGTGAGTGTGAGAGAGAGTAACCCACCGAGTGAGCGAGTGTGAGAGAGAGTAACTCACCGAGTGAGTGAGTGTGAGATTGTAACTCACCGAGTGAGTGAGTGTGAGAGAGAGTAACTCACCGAGTGAGCGAGTGTGAGAGAGAGTAACTCACCGAGTGAGTGAGTGTGAGTGAGTAACTCTCCGAGTGAGTGAGTGTGAGAGAGAGTAACTCACCGAGTGAGTGAGTGTGAGAGAGATTAACTCACCGAGTGAGCGAGTGTGAGAGAGATTAACTCACCGAGTGAGTGAGTGTGAGAGAGACGACTTCACCGAGTGAGTGAGTGTGAGAGAGGGTAGCTCACCGAGTGAGAGAGTGTGAGAGAGAGTAACTCACCGAGTGAGTGAGTGTGAGAGAGAGTAACTCACCGAGTTAGTGAGTGTGAGAGGGAGTAACTCACCGAGTGAGTGAGTGTGAGAGAGAGTAACTCACCGAGTGAGCGAGCGTGTGAGAGAGAGTAACTCACCGAGTGAGAGACTGTGAGAGAGTGTAACTCACCGTGTGAGAGAGAGTAACTCACCGAATGAGTGAGTGTGAGAGAGAGTAACTCACCGAGTGAGTGAGTGTGAGAGAGAGAAACTCACCGAGTGAGTGAGTGTGAGAGAGAATAACTCACCGAGTGAGTGAGTGTGAGAGAGAGTAACTCACCCAGTGAGCGAGTGTGAGAGAGAGTAACTCACCGAATGAGTGAGTGTGAGAGAGAGTAACTCACCGAGTGAGTGAGTGTGAGAGAGAGTAACTCACCGAGTGAGTGAGTGTGAGAGAGAATAACTCACCGAGTGAGTGAGTGTGAGAGAGTAACTCACCCAGTGAGCGAGTGTGAGAGAGAGTAACTCACCGAATGAGTGAGTGTGAGAGAGAGTAACTCACCGAGTGAGTGAGTGTGAGAGAGAGTAACTCACCGAGTGTGTGAGTGTGAGAGAGATTAACTCACCGAGTGAGTGAGTGTGAGAGAGAGTAACTCACCGAGTGAGCGAGTGTGAGAGAGAGTAACTCATCGAGTGAGTGAGTGTGAGAGAGTAACTCACCGAGTGAGCGAGTGTGAGAGAGTAACTCATCGAGTGAGTGAGTGAGTGTGAGAGAGAGTAACTCACCGAGTGAGTGAGTGTGAGAGAGACTAACTCACCGAGTGAGTGAGTGTGAGATAGAGTAACTCGTGAGTGAGCGAGTGTGAGAGAGAGTAACTCACCGAGTGAACGAGTGTGAGAGAGTAACTCACCGAGTGAGCGAGTGTGAGAGAGAGTAACTCACCGAGTGAGTGAGTGTGAGAGAGAGTAACTCACTGAGTGAGTGAGAGAGAGTAACTCATCGAGTGTGTGAGTGTGAGAGAGTAACTCACCGAGTGAGTGAATGTGAGAGATTAACTCACCGAGTGAGTGAGTGTGAGAGATTAACTCACCGAGTGAGTGAGTGTGAGAGAGAGTAACTCACTGAGTGAGCGAGTGTGAGCGAGTAACTCACCGAGTGAGTGAATGTGAGAGATTAACTCACCTAGTGAGTGAGTGTGAGAGAGAGTAACTCACCAAGTGTGTGAGAGAGAGTAACTCACCGAGTGAGCGAGTGTGAGAGAGAGTAACTCACCGAGTGAGTGAGTGTGAGAGAGAGTAACTCACCGAGTGAGCGAGTGTGAGAGAGAAACTCACCGAGTGAGCGAGTACGAGAGAGTAACTCACTGAGTGAGCGTGTTTGAGAGAGAGTTACTCACCGAGTGAGCGAGTGAGAGAGAAACTCACCGAGTGAGCGAGTGTAAGAGTAACTCACTGAGTGAGTGAGTTTGAGAGAGAGTTACTCACCGAGTGAGCGAGTGTGAGAGAGAGTAACTCACCGAATGAGTTAGTGTGAGAGAGAGTAACTCACCGAGTGAGTGTGAGACAGTAACTCAACGAGTGAGTGAGAGTGAGAGAGAGTAACTCACCGAGTGAGTGAGTATGAGAGGGAGTAACTCACCAAGTGTGTGAGTGTGAGGGAGTAACTCACCGAGTGAGTGAGTGTGAGAGAGAGTAACTCACCGAATGAGTGAGTGTGAGAGAGAGTAACTCACCGAGTGAGTGTGAGAGAGAGTAACTCACCGAGTGTGGGAGTGTGAGAGAGAGTAACTCAACAAGTGAGAAAGTGTGAGAGAGTAACACACCGAGTGAGCGAGAGTGTGAGAGAATAACTCACTGAGTGAGTGAGTGTGAGAGAGAGTACTCACCGAGTGAGAGACTGTGACAGAGAGTAACTCACCGAGTGAGTGAGTGTGAGAGAGTAACTCACCGAGTGAGTGAGTGTGAGAGAGAGTAACTCACCGAGTGAGCGAGTGTGAGAGAGTAACTCACCGAGTGACCGAGTGTGAGAGAGAGTAACACACCGAGTGAGCGAGAGTGAGAGAGAATAACTCACCGAGTGAGCGAGAGTGAGAGAGAGTAACTCACCGAGTGAGAGAGTGTGAGAGAGAGTAACTCACCGAGTGAGCGAGAGTGAGAGAGAATAACTCACCGAGTGAGCGAGTGTGAGAGAGAGTAACTCACCGAGTGAGCGAGTTTGAGAGAGAATAACTCACCGAGTGAGCGAGTGTGAGAGAGAGAAACTCACCGAGTGAGCGAGTTTGAGAGAGAATAACTCACCGAGTGAGCGAATGTGAGAGAGAGTAACTCACCGAGTGAGCGAGTTTGAGAGAGAATAACTCACCGAATGAGTGAGTGTGAGAGAGAGTAACTCACCGAGTGAGTGTGAGAGAGAGTAACTTACCGAGTGTGTGAGTGTGAGAGAGAGTAACTCACCGAGTGAGTCAGTGTGATAGAGAGTAACTCACCGAGTGAGTGAGTGTGAGAGGGAGTAACTCACCGAGTGAGTGAGTGAGTGTGCGAGAGAGTAACTCACCGAGTGAGTGAGTGTGAGAGAGAGTAACTCACCGAGTGAGCGAGAGTGTGAGAGAGTAACTCACCGAGTGAGCGAGTGTGAGAGAGAGTAACTCACCGAGTGAGCGAGTGTGAGAGAGAGTAACACACCGAGTGAGCGAGAGTGAGAGAGAATAACTCACCGAGTGAGCGAGTGTGATAGAGAGTAAATCAGTCCTAAATAGAACGTGATCTCGACGTTCCTTACGTTGCTGAATAGAACCGATTGACTCCAGTGGCAGCAAGTCTGGAATGTTGTTGATCTTCCCGAGGGTTTTTTTGGCTACACCTTCCCAGCTTCGTAGTGACTGATCGATCACTCGCCTGCCTTGGTGCCTTGTAGATGCTGGAGAGGCTTTGCGGGGTCAGGAGGTGAGCCACTCACTGCAGCATCCTCTGACCTGTCCTTGTAGCCATGGTGTTGATGTGTCTGATCCAGTTCAGTTTCTGGTCAGTTGTGACCCCTGGATGTTGATCGTTGGCTATTCTCCTGCTAGAGAGAGTCGTGGTGAACGGTTGTTTCTCGGACTGGAGGAATGTTTACAGTGGTTTTCCCCAGGGGTCGGTTCGAGGACCACTGCTTTTCTTGATATATATTAACGAATTGGAATTGGGTGTACAGGGCACAATTTCAAAATTTGCCAACAACATAAAACTTGCAAGTATAGTGAACAGTGAGGAGGATAATGATAGACTTCAAGAGGACATAGACAGGCTGGTGGAATGGGCGGACACGTGGCAGATGAAATTTAACACAGAAAAGTGTGAAGTGATACATTTTGGTAGGAAGAACAAGGAGAGGCAATTTCAACTAAATGGGACAATCCTAAAGGGGGTACATGAACAGAGAGACCTGGGGGTATATGTGCACAAATCGTTGAAGGTGGCAGGGCAGGTTGAGAAAGCAGTTAAAAAAGCTTATGGGATCCTGGGCTTCATAAATAGAGGCACAGAGTACTAAAGCAAGGAAGTTATGCTGAACCTTTATAAAACACTGGTTTGGCCTCAACTGGACTATTGTGTCCAATTCTGGGCATCGCACTTTAGGAAGGATGTGAAGGCCTTAGAGAGGGTGCAGAAAAGATTTACAAGAATGATTCCAGGAATGAGGGACTTCAGTTACGTGGATAGACTGGAGAAGCTGGGTTTGTTCTCCTTAGAGCAGAGAAGGTTGAGAGGAGATTTGATAGAGGTGTTCAAAATCATGAGGGGTCTGGACAGAGTAGATAGAGAGAAACTATTCCCATTGGCAGAAGGGTCGAGAACCAGAGGACACAGACTTAAAACTTAAGGTGATTGGCAGAAGAACCAAAGGCGACATGAGGGAAAACTTTTTTACGCAGCGAGTGGTTAGGATCTGGAATGCACTGTCTGAGAGGGTGGTGGAGGCAGATTCAATCGTGGCTTTCAAAAGGGAATTGGATAAGTACCTGAAGGAAAAAAATTTGCAGGGCTACGGGGAAAGGGCGGGGGAGTGGGATTAGCTGAGGTGCTCTTTCTGTGCTGTAACCATTCTATGATTCTATGATTCTAGAGATGGTCATTGCCTGACAATTATATGGTGTGAATGTTCCTGCCAACTGTCAGCCCAAGCCCAGATGCTATCCTGGTCCTGGTGAGCTCTGATATGGGCAGAAGTTTCTCATTGTTTCCTTGACCTAATTTAATGCTGTTGTTCTCCCACCAGTCGAAACAGCCAGAGTAAGTGGATTGAATACTCAAGAGGAGCTAGACCTTACTCGTCGAGTCACGCTTTGCTTCTCCAGGACTAAGGCCATATACCCAGGGTTAAAGGTCGTCCGCGCTGAATTAAAATTCACTGAGCATCTTGAAAGGGTGAATTCCAGCTCGGGACGGCATGTCAATGTTTACGAGATATTGGAGCCCACCAGCCAGGGTGGGGAACAGTCTTACCAGCTGCTTGATTCCAAGGCGTTGGACTATGGGCCCATCATCACCTTCAGCAGCAATGTCAGGCCACTTGTTCAGCGCTGGACGGACAGTGGCCAGGAGCAAGTCCGAGTGCAGCTGGAATTTCACCCGCCACATCCTGAAATGTTGGTGCCGATCTTGACCTCAGATACAAGCAGTTATCTGAGATTGGATGTTGAGACCGAGGAGGGGCGAAGTATCACGAGGGAGCGACGAGCCACGAGCTCAGCTGAGGACTGTCTGCGGAGACAGAGGAGTTGCTGCAGGAAACCTTTGCAGGTGTCGTTTAAAGAGATCGGGTGGAGTGACTGGATTCGGGCGCCCGAGTCCTACAATATGTACAACTGTGGGGGCTCCTGCCCTGCCAACTACAAACCTGCCAACATGCATGCCATGATTAAATCTGCCATGCACCAGCTCTCTGGAGGAACCAGTCCAGGACTTTGCTGCATTCCCGCAGCCTATGAACCTATGACCCTGCTGCACTACAGCACTGAGGGAAAGCTCACACTCACAGCCTTTGATGACATGATTGTCACAAATTGTCACTGCTCCTGATGTCCCTGCCACCTCGCTACATGCTCCCCCATCAGTGTCCAGCACACTGCCAAATCCACCATCAGTGTCCAGCACACAGCCAAATCCCCCATCAGTGTCCAGCACACAGCCAAATCCCCCATCAGTGTCCAGCACACAGCCAAATCCCCCATCAGTGTCCAGCACACAGCCAAATCCACCATCAGTGTCCAGCACACAGCCAAATCCACCATCAGTGTCCAGCACACAGCCAAATCCACCATCAGTGTCCAGCACACAGCCCAGTCCCCCATCAGTGTCCAGCACACAGCCAAATCCCCCATCAGTGTCCAGCACACAGCCAAATCCCCCATCAGTGTCCAGCACACAGCCAAATCCACCATCAGTGTCCAGCACACAGCCAAATCCACCATCAGTGTCCAGCACACAGCCCAGTCCCCCATCAGTGTCCAGCACACAGCCCAGTCCCCCATCAGTGTCCACCAGCACACAGCCCAGTCCCCCATCAGTGTCCACCAGCACACAGCCCAGTCCCCCATCAGTGTCCAGCACACAGCCAAATCCACCATCAGTGTCCACCAGCACACAGCCCAGTCCCCCATCAGTGTCCAGCACACAGCCCAGTCCACCATCAGTGTCCAGCACACAGCCCAGTCCACCATCAGTGTCCAGCACACAGCCCAGTCCACCATCAGTGTCCAGCACACAGCCCAGTCCACCATCAGTGTCCAGCACACAGCCCAGTCCCCCATCAGTGTCCAGCACACTGCCCAGTCCACCATCAGTGTCCAGCACACTGCCCAGTCCCCCATCAGTGTCCAGCACACTGCCCAGTCCCCCATCAGTGTCCAGCAGACAGCCCAGTCCCCCATCAGTGTCCAGCACACAGCCAAATCCCCCATCAGTGTCCAGCACACTGCCCAGTCCCCCATCAGTGTCCAGCACACTGCCCAGTCCATCAGTGTCCAGCACACTGCCCAGTCCCCCATCAGTGTCCAGCACACTGCCCAGTCCCCCATCAGTGTCCAGCACACTGCCCAGTCCCCCATCAGTGTCCAGCACACAGCCAAATCCCCCATCAGTGTCCAGCACACTGCCCAGTCCCCCATCAGTGTCCAGCACACTGCCCAGTCCCCCATCAGTGTCCAGCACACTGCCCAGTCCCCAATCAGTGTCCAGCACACTGCCCAGTCCCCCATCAGTGTCCAGCAGACTACCCATCAGGCAGAGCTCCATCAGTCAGCATTCTAGCCCATCTCAGCCACTCCCAGCTGAGATTAACCCATTCGCAACCAGCAGGTGTAACTCCCGGCACGCAGGTAAGTGGTGGTGAGGGTCGGGGGGGGGGCCTCGTGGTGGGGGAGGGGCTTTGTGGTCAGGGGCGGGGCCTTGTGGTTGGGGAGGGGACTCATGGTTGGGGAGGGGCCTCGTGGTTGGGGGAGGGGCTTCTCAAACAGGTCTCCAGCCCAAATGACATCATCGGAGCCTGATTGACATCTTTAAAGAATCCCGCTACCTTCTCGACTGCTAATAATAGCAGGTTAAGATCACACCCCGCGGACAGCATGTTCAGTATCAGTCAGTCCTGCCGGGGGTCAGTCCACCGGGGGTCAGTGGGAATCAGTCCACTGGGGGTCAGTCCCGCCGGGGGTCAGTGGGAATCAGTCCACTGGGGGTCAGTCCCGCCGGGGGTCAGTCCACCAGGGGTCAGTCCACCGGGGGTCAGTCCACCAGGGGTCAGTCCACCAGGGGTCAGTCCCGCTGGGGGTCAGTCCACCGGGGGTCAGTGGGAATCAGTCCACCAGGGGTCAGTCCACCGGGGGTCAGTCCACCGGGGGTCAGTCCACCGGGGGTCAGTCCCGCTGGGGGTCAGTCCACCGGGGGTCAGTGGGAATCAGTCCACCGGGGGTCAGTGGGATCACTGGGGGTCAGTGGTGGTCAGTTCAGCTGGGGTCAGCGGGGGGGTCAGTCCCGCGACCTGCGCGATTGGTCGTTCGGTCAGTTCCTCCTGGCGATCTGATTGGTCCCAGTGCTTTGACCCACAATGCACCATATTGTATTTGATATTTATTTTGACATTATTTATTTTAATCGTTAATTTATTGGAATGTTTCCCTGACTCGTCAATCAGGCATTTTGTGATGGGAATGGTTTGCAAATTACACATATTTTGAATGTATTTTGTACATTTATAGAATAAAATATTTAAATAAATAGAAAAATTAACTCCACGTTGCTTTTTTTTAAATCAGAGAAAAGAAAGGACAAGGATTCTTGAACTAAGAGAAAGGGAATCCAAAGGTCTTCTATAGGCAGATTGACAGTAAAAGGGTTGTCAGAGGAGGGGTGGGGCCGATTAGGGACCAAAATGGAGATCTATTGGTGGAGGCAGAGGGCATGGCTGAGGTACTAAATGAGCACTTTGTATCGGTGTTTACCAAGGAATAGGACTTTGCCAAAGCTACGGTAAACGAGGAGGTTGCTGGGATACTGGATGAGAAAAATAGATAAAGAGGAAGTACTAGACAGGCTGGCTGTACTTAAAGTGGATAAATCACCTGGATGCATCCCAGGTTGCTGGAGGAAGTAAGGGAATAAATTGCGGAGGTGCTGGCCACAATCTTCCAATCCTCCTGAGGTACAGGGGTGGTGACAGAGGACTGGAGGATTGAAAATGTTACACACTTGCTCAAAAAAGGAGAGAAGGATAAACCCGGCAATTACAGGCCAGTCAGTTTACCGTTGGTGGCGGGGAAGCTTTTAGAAACAATAATCCGGGAGAAAATCAACAGCCACTTGGACAAGCGTGGACTAATAAAGGAGAGCCAGCAAGGATTTGTTGAGGGCAAATTGTGTTTGACTAACTTGATTGAGTTTTTTGATGAGGTAGCAGAGAGCGTGGATCAGGGCAGTGCAGTTGATGTGTATATCGACTTTCAAAATGCGTTTGGGATGGGGGATGCGGAGTGTCAGTGCCCGTTACTGCCAATGAGGAGAATGATGCGGGTGTGCAGCCCGCAGTTCATTGGCTGCACGCCTCATCAGGAGGTGTCGGTATCGGGCGGCCAGGAAGCTACTTAAAGCAGCAAGCCCCTCATAAGGGAGACATACATTCTGGCTGCAAAATCTGTAACTGCAACATGTGGGAGAATCGGCACTCGGGAGATCCATTCTCATTCCTGGTGAAGGAGAGGGCGAGCGGCACCAAGAGTTTTGATGCTGTGCTGGAGGCTTTAGTGCCCGGAGTGAGCAGGGGAAGGGAAGTCCTCTCCCCCCGGGGGGCAGGAGGAGGGAGGTCCTCTCCCCCCGTGGGGGCAGGAGGAGGGAGGTCCGCTCCCCCCGGGGGGCAGGAGGAAGGAGGTCCGCTCCCCCCAGGGGGGCAGGAGGAAGGAGGTCCTCTGCCCCTGGGGGGGCAGGAGGAGGGAGGTCCTCTCCCCCCGGGGGGCAGGAGGAGGGAGGTCCTCTCCCCCCGGGGGGCAGGAGGAGGGAGGTCCTCTCCCCCCGGGGGGCAGGAGGAGGGAGGTCCTCTCCCCCCGGGGGGCAGGAGGAAGGAGGTCCTCTCCCCCCGGGGGGCAGGAGGAAGGAGGTCCGCTCCCCCCGGGGGGCAGGAGGAGGGAGGTCCTCTCCCCCCATGGGGCAGGAGGAGGGAGGTCCGCTCCCCCCGGGGGACAGGAGGAGGGAGGTCCTCTCCCCCCGGGGGGCAGGAGGAGGGAGGTCCTCTCCCCCCGGGGGGCAGGAAACCTCCCAGATGTGATGAGGAAGCAGTGCCGGAAAAAGTTTACAGTGAAATACTTTCCCATCACAGCACTGCCCTCCACCACCTGTCCTCCAATCACTGCGCACACTCTGAGGCTGAACTCCAAACCATCGTCAACACCTTCACCGAAGCGTACGAGAGCATGAGCCTTACACTAAACATCCGTAAGACAAAGGTCCTCGACCAACCTGCCCCCGCCACACAGTACTGCCCCCCGATTATCAAAATCCACGACAAGGCCTTGGACAACGTGGACCACTTTCCATACCTCGGGAGCCTATTGTCAACAAGAGCAGACGTCGATGACGAAGTCCAACACTGCCTTCAGTGTGCCAGTGCAGCCTTCGATCGCATGAGGAAGAGAGTGTTTGAAGACCAGGACCTCAAACCCGGCACTAAGCTCATGGTCTACAGAGCAGCAGTGATACCCACCCTACTGTATGCCTCAGAGACATGGACCATGTACAGCAGACACCTCAAAGCACTGGAGAGGTACCACCAATGCTGCCTCCGCAAGATCATGCAAATCCATTGGCAGGATAGGCGCACCGACGTCAGTGTTCTCGCTCAGGCCAACATCCCCAGCATCGAAGCTTTGACCACGCTCGATCAGCTCCGATGGACGGGCCACATCGTCCGCATGCCCGATATGAGACTCCCAAAACAAGCGCTCTACTCGGAGCTCCGACACGGCAAGAGAGCCCCAGGTGGGCAGAGGAAACGCTTCAAGGACACCCTCAAAGTCTTCATTGAAAAAGTGCAACATCCCCACCGACACCTGGGAATCCCTGGCCCAAAACCACACAAAGCATCCGGGAAGGCGCCGAACACCTCGAATCTCTTCGCCGGGAGCAAGCAGAAGCCAAGCGCAAACAGCGCAAGGAGCGCACGTCAACCCAAGCACCCCACCCACCGGCCCCTTCAACCACCGTCTGCCCCACCTGTGACAGAGAATGTAGGTCCCGCATTGGACTCATCAGTCACCTGAGAACTCATTTTTAATGACTGCCTAAGAGAAGAGAATCACTGCACCACACTTCACTAAACCTCCTTCCCCTCATCCTCACACACTCACCACTATTACACTCCTCACACCCACAACTCACATCTTACACACACACACTGTCAGCTATTCCACCTTGACAGCCACATTGTCCAAACTCCTCACCACACTCTCACTAACACACTTCACTTCCACAATGCATAGCCTGTGGTGGCAAACCAGCTGTACGTTGAATCACAGAATCACAGAATCACAACAGTGCAGATAGAGGCCATTTCGGCCCATCGAGCCTGCACCGACACATATCCCACCCATTCCCCGTAACCCCACGTATTTAATCCCCCCTAACACTAAGGGTCAATTTATCATAGCCAAATCAACCTAACCCGCACATCTTTGGACTGTAGGAGGAAACCGGAGCACCCGGAGGAAACCCACGCAGACACGGGGAGAATGTGCAAACTCCACACAGACAGTCACCCGAGGCCGGATTCGAACCCGGGTCCCTGGCGCTGTGAGGCAAAAGTGGAATCCCTTTCAATTGCTAAAGATGCGGGGCTGGTGATGGGGGCGCAGTGTGGATGCAGTCTGTGGCACCTTGCACCCTGGGCAAGCCCGCCAGGCTTCACGCTATCCACAAGGAATGTGTTCCTCCTGGTGCAGAGAGACTCAGTGCCTTCCCTGGTACCGCAGTGCTCTGTGAACTGTCCGCTCTTACTGATGTCACCTGTTGCAGTCTGACAGGAGCCCGTGCAATACATCAGAACTCAATCAGTCTGAGGGAGAGGTTTTCGCTGAACACTCCCTCCTCCTCCCCTCCTCCTCCTCCTCCCCTCCTCCTCCTCCTCATCCTCCTCCTCCTCCTCCCCTCCTCCTCCCCTCCCCCTCCCCTCCTCCCCTCCTCCTCCTCCTCCCCTCCTCTCCCCCTCCTCCCCTCCTCCTCCTCCCCTCCTCCTCCCCTCCTCCTCCTCCTCCTCCTCCCCTCCTCTCCCCCTCCCCTCCTCTCCCCATCTCCCCTCATCCTCCTCCTCCCCTCATCCTCCCCTCCTCCTCCCCCCCTCATCCTCCTCTCCCCAATCCTCCTTCTCCTCCTCCCCTCCTCCCCTCCTTCTCCTCCCCTCCTCCCCTTCTCCTCCTCCCCTCATCCTCCCCTCCGCCCCTTATCCTCCTCTCCCCTTCCCCAATTCTCCTCCTCCTCCTCGCCCAATCCTCCTCCTCCTCCCCTCCCCCCTCCCCCTTCCCTCCCCCTCCCCCTTCCCCAATCCTCCTCCCCTCCCCCTCCCCCAATCCTCCTCCTCCTCCCCCCCTCCCCATTCCCCAATCCTCCTCCTCCTCCCCTCCCCCTCCCCCTTCCCCAATCCTCCTCCTCCTCCTCCCCCCTCCCTCCCCCTCCCCCTTCCCCAATCTTCCTCCTCCCCCCTCCTCCCCTCCCCCTCCCCCTTCCCCAATCCTCCTCCTCCTCCCCTCCTCCCCCTTCCCCAATCCTCCCCCTCCTCCTCCTCCCACCTCCTGCCTGATCCCGGTAACTAGCGCTGGTGGGGGGGTTCCCTGCTAGTTAGCGGCATGTTGAGCTGAGAGAGGCCAGTACGTGGCGAGTGCGTGTTGGGGTGATCGATAACGGAGAACAAGTTCTGCAAGATGTGCAGGAACCTAATTTGCAGATATTAATTTCCACAGGATGCTGAAAGTGTGGCATTTGGCCCACTTGTGGCCGGGAAGTGGTTGGGAGGCAGGAGACAGAGAGTAGGGATAATCGGCAGGATGTGACAAGTGGTGTCCCCAGGGCTCTATACTGGGGCCTCAGCTTTTCACTGTATTTATCAATGACTTGGATGAAGAAATAGAGAGCCGTGTATCCAGGTTTGCTGAGGACACTAAGTTACGAGGCTCAGTAACTAGTGTAGATGGGAGCAGAAAGTTGCAAAGGGACATTGTTCGATTCAGTGAGTGGGCCAAACTGTGGCAGATGGAGTTCAATGTGGGGAAGTGTGAGGTCACCCACTTTGAAGCTAAGAAAGATAAATCAGAGTATTTTCTAAATGGTGAGAAGCTGGGAACTGTGGAGGAGCTGAGAGATTTAGGGGTCCAAGTACAGAAAGAGGGCTGAAATACAAAGGGGAGGAAGTGATGTTTCAGTTGTATCGAGCTCTGGTCAGACCCCACCTGGAGCACTGTGTTCAGTTCTGGGCCCCGCACCTCAGGAAGGATATATTGGCCTTGGAGGGGGAGCAGCGCAGATTCACCAGAATGATACCGGGGCTAAAAGGGTTAAATTCCGAGGACAGGTTGCACAGACTGGGCTTGTATTCCCTCGAGTTTAGAAGATTGAGGGGTGATCTAATCGAGGTGATTAAGATGATTAAAGGAGTTGAGCGGGTAGATAGAGAGAAACTATTTCCTCTAGTGGGGGGAGTCCAGAACAAGGGGGCAGAACCTTAAAATTAGAGCCAGGCCGTTCAGGGGTGATGTCAGGAAGCACCACTTCACACAAAGGGTGGTGGGAATTTGGAACTCTCTCCCCCAAAAAGCTGCTGAGGCTGGGGGTCAATTGAAAATTTCAAAACTGAGATTGATCGATTTTTGTTGGGCGAGGGTATCAAGGGTTACGGAACCAAGGCGGGTAAATGGAGTTAAGATTTGGATCAGCCATGATCTAATTGAATGGCGGAACAGGCTTGAGGGGCTGAATGGCCACCTCCTGTTCCTGTCTTCTTATGTTTCTTTGGTACTAACTGATCCAAAACACTGCTGCCCATATCGTTGGCCCACACTAAGTCCTACTCAACTATCACCCCTGTGCTCACTGACCTACATTGGCTCCCAATCCCCCAACACTTGTGGTGGTGAGGTGGAGCTGGGTGTCGTCCACGTACATGTGGAAACTGGCCCCATGTCTGGGAGCATGTTGTCATTGTGGAGATGACGAGGTACACGAGCACAGGGTGGATCTTGAGACTCTCTCAGGATGAAACTGAAATTCAAACAGACCGGCCCAGGGCCGCTGAGGCCAGGCGAGGTGACGATGGCGCTGTGACACTCTCCGTGCCACTGGGATTTCCTCAACTACTTTCTGTCCAGTTCTTTTCTATTTTATCTTCATGAAGTTACAGAAATCTTCCTGCAGTGGGTGAACACTCCGGGCGAAAAATTGAGTCGCACCCCCTTTGGGGCGCTAACTTCGCCGGGTTTAGCGCCCCTGAAAAATTAGCGCCCCCCGCGATCGAAATTGAGTGGTAGCACGCCAAGAGGGAAGCGGGGCGCTTCGAGGGAATATCGCGGCACTGCGGCACGTCGCGCCGCGGTATTGCAGACCTTCCTCCCCTTATTAAAGGGGCGGGACCTTGTGCAGTGGGCCCCTGGGGATCGGGAGTGCCGGCAAAAGAGCCCGGCACTCAAGAGAAGTGCCGGGCTCATGGAGCGCAGCCGGCACTCCGCGGGGTTGGGGGGAGGGTCAGAGGTCGGGGACGGCAGCGGAGGCAGGTGCTGGCAGGCGGCCAGCAACAAAAATGGCCGCCCAGCACCTCACCTTTCATCTGTGCCGCCCTGGCCGCAGGTAGGCCCCCCTGACCCTGTTGGACATAGCGTCCGGCAGTAAGTCAGGGGGCGCCACCGAAGATCGCAGCCGGGACGCGAGCGGGGCGCGGCGCACGCCGATGACGTCACCACCGGTGGCGCAGCGCCACGGGGCACTAATGGTTAGCGCTGCCGCTAACCTCCTGCTGAATTTTGCGGGAGGCGTTGGCGGCGCCGCACCCGGGCGCGAGTTGCTTTGCGCTCTGTTAGCGCCATCTTACGGCACTAACGGGAGGCGCAAAGCAACCGAATTTTCGCCCCGCCGTCTCCTTTCCCCAGGAAAGCAAATCTGCCGGTTGATCCGAATATTCAGGAACCAAACGCTATCATTCTGTCACGGCTTAAATTTAGGCCAAGTCATCCGGTGCGGCAGAAAGGAAACTATCTGTCACAATGCTGTACTGGGGGTGTGACGACAGTGAACCAAGACTGAATGAGGAACTGTGTAAATATTGCTGAGCATTAATGTTTAGAATCTGTGTCATTGCTGCTGCTTCGCTGCAAAACAGGAAACAGCATTGTTACTAACTGCTCGTAGCATGATTCCATCTAACCATCAGGGCAAGGACAAACTCAATGTCCCGATTCTAACTGAACCAGCCCGGGGAACAGGACAGAATCGGGGCAAGCTCTACCCCTCTGTACCCTGGGTACACTCTCCCTCCTCTGTACCCTGGGTACACTCTCCCCCCTCTGTACCCTGGGTACACTCTCCCCCCTCTGTACCCTGGGTACACTCTTCCCCCTCTGTACCCTGGGTACACTCTCCCCCCTCTGTACCCTGGGTACACTCTCTCCCCTCTGTACCCTGGGTACACTCTCTCCCCTCTGTACCCTGGGTACACTCTCCCCCCTCTGTACCCTGGGTACACTCTCTCCCCTCTGTACCCTGGGTACACTCTCTCCCCTCTGTACCCTGGGTACACTCTTTCCCCTCTGTACCCTGGGTACACTCTCCCCCCTCTGTACCCTGGGTACACTCTCTCCCCTCTGTACCCTGGGTACACTCTCCCCCCTCTGTACCCTGGGTACACTCTCTCCCCTCTGTACCCTGGGTACACTCTCTCCCCTCTGTACCCTGGGTACACTCTCTCCCCTCTGTACCCTGGGTACACTCTCCCTCCTCTGTACCCTGGGTACACTCTACCCCCTCTCTACCCTGGGTACACTCTACCCCCTCTGTACCCTGGGTACACTCTCCCCCCTCTGTACCCTGGGTACACTCTCTCCCCTCTGTACCCTGGGTACACTCTCCCCCCTCTGTACCCTGGGTACACTCTCTCCCCTCTGTACCCTGGGTACACTCTCTCCCCTCTGTACCCTGGGTACACTCTCTCCCCTCTGTACCCTGGGTACACTCTCTCCCCTCTGTACCCTGGGTACACTCTCCCCCCTCTGTACCCTGGGTACACTCTCTCCCCTCTGTACCCTGGGTACACTCTCTCCCCTGGGTACACTCTCCCCCCTCTGTACCCTGGGTACACTCTCTCCCCTCTGTACCCTGGGTACACTCTCTCCCCTCTGTACCCTGGTTACACTCTGTACCCTGGGTACACTCTCTCCCCTCTGTACCCTGGGTACACTCTCCCCCCTCTGTACCCTGGGTACACTCTCTCCCCTCTGTACCCTGGGTACACTCTCTCCCCTCTGTACCCTGGGTACACTCTCTCCCCTGGGTACACTCTCCCCCCTCTGTACCCTGGGTACACTCTCTCCCCTCTGTACCCTGGGTACACTCTCTCCCCTCTGTACCCTGGGTACACTCTCTCCCCTGGGTACACTCTACCCCTCTGTACCCTGGGTACACTCTACCCCCTCTGTACCCTGGGTACACTCTACCCCCTCTGTACCCTGGGTACACTCTACCCCCTCTGTACCCTGGGTACACTCTACCCCCTCTGTACCCTGGGTACACTCTACCCCCTCTGTACCCTGGGTACACTTTACCTCCTCTGTACCCTGGGTACACTCTCTCCCCTCTGTACCCTGGGTACACTTTACCTCCTCTGTACCCTGGGTACACTCTCTCCCCTCTGTACCCTGGGTACACTCTCTCCCCTCTGTACCCTGGGTACACTCTCTCCCCTCTGTACCCTGGGTACACTCTCTCCCCTCTGTACCCTGGGTACACTCTCTCCCCTCTGTACCCTGGGTACACTCTCCCCCCTCTGTACCCTGGGTACACTCTACCCCCTCTGTACCCTGGGTACACTCTACCCCCTCTGTACCCTGGGTACACTTTCTCCCCTCTGTACCCTGGGTACACTTTCTCCCCTCTGTACCCTGGGTACACTTTACCTCCTCTGTACCCTGGGTACACTCTCTCCCCTCTGTACCCTGGGTACACTTTACCTCCTCTGTACCCTGGGTACACTCTCTCCCCTCTGTACCCTGGGTACACTCTCCCCCCTCTGTACCCTGGGTACACTCTCTCCCCTCTGTACCCTGGGTACACTCTCCCCCCTCTGTACCCTGGGTACACTCTCCCCCCTCTGTACCCTGGGTACACTCCACCTCCTCTGTACCCTGGGTACACTCCACCTCCTCTGTACCCTGGGTACACTCTCTCCCCTCTGTACCCTGGGTACACTCTCCCCCCTCTGTACCCTGGGTACACTCTCCCCCCTCTGTACCCTGGGTACACTCTCCCCCCTCTGTACCCTGGGTACACTCCACCTCCTCTGTACCCTGGGTACACTCTACCCCCTCTGTACTCTGGGTACACTCTCCCCCCTCTGTACTCTGGGTACACTCTTCCCCCCCCCCCCCCTCTCTGTATTCTGTTCTGGTTCTCTGCGTTCTTTCTTACTGTGTGTAATTTGGAGGGGAAGGTGTTGCTTGCTGACACTGACCCTTGTTTGTCGTGGCCTCTGGCGGTCCCTGTAAGGTCGCGTGTGGAGCCGGTACTCCTGAGAGGATTCTCCCCAGCACCAGCTGCTCGCGGGGTTCCTGGGCCGCCTCCTCGCACAGGCGAAGACCCCTGACCGACACGTGATTCCGGCGAGCCAGAGACGCCTAACAAGTGGCCTTTTTCAATATGGTGGTGCCCAATCCTGGCTCAAATCCAGCACAGGGTGTCGCCCCCAGCATTGCTCCATTCTGCCCCCATTTTTCGCCCTGAAAACGTGGAACAATTTTGTTTTGTGAGAGTCAGTGAGTGAGCTTTGTCCCACCCCTCCCCTCGGCTGCTGCTGGACTCTCCGAGCGGGACTGTCTCTTTAAATTTCCAGCAATTTACACTCGTTTTACGCGGGATTTACACCAGTGGCTCCTCCAATGGAAATGCGAATAAGCTGACCCAGGAAATCTTGTGTAAATACCTCTCCTGTCCACCAGTGGGTGCAGATCTCTGTCCATTGGAGTAAAAGTGGTGCAGCTCCGGCTGGAAGGTCTAGGCCATGGAGCCTGGAGGAGTCCGAGTGTTCCCCACCTCTCACATTTGGATTTAATCCGAGCCCAGGTTCAAGGGCTGCGTCGCTGCTCCTGATCCGAGAGCTCACAACAGATTAAAACCAAGAACAGGCCCTGACTCACCGCAAAGTCACGTGCTCCAGCTCGAGGGCGTTCCCAGACTGCAGCCCAGGGGTCAGGGTTAGTGTTAGGGTCAGGGTTAGTGTTTAGGGGTCAGGGTTAGTGTTAGGGTCAGGGTTAGTGTTAGGGTCAGGGTTAGTGTTTAGGGGTCAGGGTTAGTGTTAGGGTCAGGGTTAGTGTTTAGGGGTCAGGGTTAGTGTTAGGGTCAGGGTTAGTGTTTAGGGGTCAGGGTTAGTGTTAGGGTCAGGGTTAATGTTAGGGTCAGGGTTAGTGTTAGGGTCAGGGTTAATGTTAGGGTCAGGGTTAGTGTTGGGGTCAGGGTTAGGATTATGGTCAGGGTTAATGTTAGGGTCAGGGTTAATGTTAGGGTCAGGGTTAGTGTTAGGGTCAGGGTTAATGTTAGGGTCAGGGTTAATGTAAGGGTCAGGGTTAGTGTTAGGGTCAGGGTTAATGTTAGGGTCAGGGTTAGTGTTAGGGTCAGGGTTAGTGTTTAGGGGTCAGGGTTAGTGTTAGGGTCAGGATTAGTGTTTAGGGGTTAGGGTTAGTGTTCGGGTCAGGGTTAGGTTTATGGTCAGGGTTAGTGTTAGGGTCAGGGTTAGTGTTAGGGTCAGGGTTAGGTTTATGGTCAGGGTTAGTGTTAGGGTCAGGGTTAGGTTTATGGTCAGGGTTAGTGTTAGGGTCAGGGTTAGTGTTTAGGGGTTAGGTTTAGTGTTAGGGTCAGGGTTAGGTTTATGGTCAGGGTTAGTGTCAGGGTCAGGGTTAGTGTTTAGGGGTTAGGGTTAGTGTTAGGGTCAGGGTTAGGTTTATGGTCAGGGTTAGTGTTAGGGTCAGGGTTAGTGTTAGGGTCAAGGTTAGGTTTATGGTCAGGGTTAGTGTTTAGGGGTTAGGTTGGTGGGTGCGGGAGGAGGGTGTTTGTCCCCTTTTGAAAGAAATAACTTGCAGTTAAACAGCGCCTTTCACAACCTCAGGACATCCCAAAGCGCTTTACAGTCAATGAAGTGCGTTTGAAATGTAGTCACTGTTGTAATGTCGGAAATCTTGTGTTCGTATTCTCATTCCTGGAGTTTTTTTGTTTCACTGGTATCTGCCACTTTTGTTTGATTCACTCTTTCTTTGCTTTTTGTCCAGTTTAACTTGCCATTATCTATCCCTGGCTGGGGTTATAGTAGTGGGGCTGATTTTAGTCAACATCAAATTGTGATTTCCTAGATTAGGGTTATTTGCTCCTTGGGTGCAGTTTATTTGAGTTTTCATAGAATCCTAGAATAGTCCAGCACAGCAGGAGGCCATTCGGCCCATCGAGTCTGCGCCGGCTCTTTCGAAGAGCGATCCCGTCAGTCCCCCTCCCCCGCTCTTTCCCCATATCCCTGCAAGTGTTTCCCTTCCAGTATTGATCCAATTCCCTTTTGAAGGCTCCTATTTAAAAAGGCCAGGATCCCAGAAGTCCTTCAAAAATCCTTCATTGGCTGTAAAGCGCTTTGGGACGTCCTGAGGTTGTGAAAGGCGCTATAGAAAGGCAAGTCTGTCTTTCTTTTCTTTATATGCTTTGTTAACCTGTCCTGCCACCTTCAACGATGTGTATACATCCACCCCCGGGAATCTGTTCCTGCACCCACTTTAAAATTGTACCATTTAGTTCATATTGGCCCAAAAATTAGTCCCGCGACGCGAGAGTACGCACTGCATACTCTCGCGTATTCTGTCACCAATTGCCGGTTTTCTGCATGCACTGCGCATGCGCTGAAAACCGGCACTTGGTTTTTGGAAAAGGGGGCGGTTCCTCGGTGCACCGCGTGCGCGCTACAGGCTGCGCGCAAGCTGTGCACTTAGTGCTTTGGACGCGCAGGTAAGGACGGAAGATTTTAGAAATGAAAAAAGGAGGAGTAAGACCCACTTTTAACAAGGTAAGTAGTGAATTAAGTATTATTTTGATTTTTTTTTAACAGGTATATCTTTTTTAGAGACTTTAAAGACAGGTAAGTTTATTTTTATAACTTTTTAAAAGATTTTAAATTTTTTCAAAAATTAAATTTTTTATTTAAAATGGTTAATTTATTTAACTATACTTATTTTATTAATGTGATTGTTTTTTTTTAATTTAATTGAGGTTTAGCTGTTATTTTGGGGGTGTGTAAGATTCATAGCTTTCACAGCACTTATGTGAAACTTATGAATGGAAGATGGTGTGCTGCCATTGGCTCTAACTGAGTCACGTGATCCCACAGCTCGCACGAATTCACTACGCCGGTGGGATACGCAAGCACTGCCCAGCTGATGTCTAGAACATCAAGTTCGTGCGAGCTGGATCTGAAAAAGCCAACGCGGAGTGAGAGATCGCGGGGAAGCCTTACCCCCGCGTCAACACTCAGTCTTTAATTTCTGGGCCATTGTCTCTGCTTATTGTTCTTACCAAAATGTATCACTTCACACTTCTCTGCATTAAATTTCATCTGCCATGTGTCCGCCCATTTCACCAGTCTGTCTGTGTCTTCTTGAAGTCTGTTACTGTCCTTCTCATTGTTTACGACATTTCCGAGTTTCGTGTCATCTGCAAATTTCGAAATTGTGCCCTGTACCCCCAAGTCCAAGTCATTAATGTACATCAAAAACAGCAGTGGTCCGAGTACTGAACCCTGGGGAACGCCCCTGTATCTCTCCCTCCAGTCCAAAAAACAGCCATTCACCACATCTCTTGGTTTTTCTATCCCTTAGCCAATTTTGCATCCATGCTGCTACTGCTCCCTTTTATCCCATGGGCTTCAGCTTCCCCACCACCGACGATAAACTGACTGGTCTGTAATTGCCAGATTTATCCTTCTCCCCTTTTTTGAACCATGGTGTAACATTTGCAATCCTCCAGTCCTCTGGCACCGCCCCCTGTATCTAAGGAGGATTGGAAGATTGTGGTCAGCACCTCCGCAATTTCCCTCAGCAACCTGGGATGCATCCCATCCGGACCGGGTGACTTATCCACTTTAAGTACCGCCAGCCTGTCTAGTACCTCCTCTTTATCTATTTTTATCTCATCCAGGATCCCGGCAACCATCTCGTTTACCGTAGCTTTGGCAAAGTCCTCTTCCTTGGTAAACACCGATACAAAGTATTAATTTATTAATGTCTCTCAATGTCTCTTAATCTCTCCTTTTGTTCTTTCATCCCCTCCCCCTTTTCCCAGCTTTATCCTTGCTTTAAATCTATTTCATTTCCTGCTTTTTTCCAGTTCTGACGAAAGGTCTTCGACCTGAAACGTTAACTCTGTTTCTCTCTCCACGGATGCTGCCTGGCCTGCTGAGTTTTTCCAGCATTTTCTGTTGTTAATTTTATTAATTTATTACCTCAGCCATGCCCTCTGCCTCCACCAATAGATCCCCATTTTGGCCCCCACCCCTCCTCTGACAACCCTTTTACTGTTAATATGCCGATAGAAGACCTTTGGATTCCCTTTTATGTTAGCCGCCAATCTATTCTTGAACTGTCTCTTTGCCCCACCTAATTCCATTTTCACTACTGCTTTTTATATTCAGCCTGACTCTCCCTTGTATTATCGAGCTGACATCTGTCATATGTCCCTTTTTCTGCTTCATCCGACTCTCCGACTCCTTCGTCACCCAAGGAGTTCTAGCTTTGGCCGCTCTTCCTTTCTTCCCTGTGGGAATCCGCCTCGACTGTACCCGAACCATCTCCTCTTTAAAGGCCGCCCATTGTTCCATTGCATGTCTGCCCGCCAGTCTTTGACTCCAATGTACCCGGGCCAGATCCGCCCCTCAATTCGCTGAAGTTAACCCTCCTCCAGTTCAGTATTTTTATTCCAGGGTTAGGGTTAGGGTTAGGGTTAGGGTTAGGGTTCATGTCAGGGTTAGGGTTAGGGTTAGGGTTCATGTCAGGGTTAGGGTTAGGGTTAGGGTTCATGTCAGGGTTAGGGTTAGGGTTAGGGTTCATGTCAGGGTTAGGGTTAGGGTTAGGGTTCATGTCAGGGTTAGGGTTAGGGTTAGGGTTAGGGTTCATGTCAGGGTTAGGGTTAGGGTTAGGGTTCATGTCAGGGTCAGTCTGCTTTGGGCTCCGATGGTTTTGAGGAAAGAGAGAGACTTGCATTTCTGTAGCGCCTGTCACGACCACCGGACGTTCCAAAGCGCTTTACAGCCAATGAAGTACTTTTGAAGTGTGGTCAATGTTGTAATGTGGGAAACGCGGCAGCCAATTTGCGCACAGCAAGATCCCACAAACAGCAATGTGATCATGACCAGATCATCTGTTTTAGTGATGTTGATTGAGGGATAAATATTGACCCCAGGACAAACTTCTTCGAAATAGAGGCTGTGGGATCTTTTACATCCGCCTGAGAGAGCAGACGGGGCCTCGGTTTAATGTCTCATCCGAAAGACAGCCCCTCCGACAGTGCAGCACTCCCTCAGTACTGCACCTCCGACAGTGCGGCACTCCCTCAGTACTGCCCCTGACACAGTGCAGCGCTCCCTCAGTACTGTCCCTCCGACAGTGCGGTGCTCCCTCATTACTGCCCCTCCGACAGTGCAGCACTCCCTCAGTACTGTCCCTCTGACAGTGCGACATCCCTCAGTACTGTCCCTCCAACAGTGCAGCACTCCCTCAGTACTGCCCCTCCGACAGTGCGGCGCTCCCTCAGTACTGCCCCTCCGACAGTGCGGCGCTCCATCAGTACTGCCCCTCCGACAGTGCGGCACTCCCTCAGTACCGCCCCTCCGACAGTGCGGCGCTCCCTCAGTACTGCCCCTCCGACAGTGCGGCGCTCCCTCAGTACTGCCCCTCCGACAGTGCGGCGCTCCCTCAGTACTGCCCCTCCGACAGTGCGGCGCTCCCTCAGTACTGCCCCTCCGACAGTGCAGCGCTCCCTCAGTACTGCCCCTCCGACAGTGCGGCGCTCCCTCAGTACTGCCCCTCCGACAGTGCAGCACTCCCTCAGTACTGCCCCTCCGACAGTGCAGCACTCCCTCAGTAATGCACCTCCGACAGTGCAGCGCTCCCTCAGTAATGCACCACCGACAGTGCAGCGCTCCCTCAGTAATGCACCTCCGACAGTGCAGCGCTCCCTCAGTAATGCACCACCGACAGTGCAGCGCTCCCACTGTACTGCACTGGGAGTGTCAGCCTGATTTTGTGCTCAAGTCTCTGGAGTGGAGCTTGCACCCACGACCTTCTGACTCCGAGGCGAGAGTGCTGCCCACTGAGCCACGGCTGAGGCTGTGTGTGTGCTCGTGATGAAGGGTCTAGAGGTCATTCCTCTAACAGCTTGGAGTGTGTAAGCGGTGAACAACTCCTGTGCAATATGCGTGTGATGTCAGTATTAAAATCATCAACATGCCCCAGGACTGGATGTTGGGCGACTCGGGGAGAGGACCCGGAGAATCAGCCGTCAGAGCTCACCCTGTCTCTGCTGCCCTCTGCTGGCCTTGTGGAAAAAGCATCAAGGAGCTGAGCTCATCCCACGTCTGTGCAACACTCACTCACTCACTCACTCACTCACTCACTCGC
>JASTWF010002679.1:5000-19080 GCA_030390025.1 Squalus acanthias | reverse complement strand
CCCTCCCTCTACCTCCTCTCTCCCCCCCTCCCCCTCCCTCTCCCACTTTCTCTGCCTCCCCCTCTGTAACTCGCTTCCTCTCTCTCTCCCTGCCTCTGTCTCCCTCCCTCTCTCTTTTTCTCCCTCCTGTCTCTCTCTCTCTCTCGGTCTCTCTCTCTCTCGGTCTCTCTCTCTCTCTCTCCCTCTGTCTCTCTCTCTCCGTGCTAACCTCTGTCTCTCTCCAGTTCTCGGGTCAGAGTGCGGAGTTGATGAAGAAGGCCTACTCGGAGTTCTGCAGTCGACACACCAAGGCTGTGAAGCTCTACAAGGAGCTGTTCACTCGAGACAAGCGGTTCCAGCAGTTTGTGCGGGTGAGTGACTGGCGGCTGGCCCGAATCCTGGGCTGGGAGAGCCGTCTCCTTCCCTTTGTTCCGTGACCTGCGCCCCAGTCTCTGCTCGCGCACAGACGCTGATTTATTTTGAGTCTGGGGATGTGGGCGTTGCTGGCAAGGCCGGCATTTATTGCCCATTCCCGAGTTGCCCTGAGAAGGTGGTGGTGGGCCTTAGTCGCCTTCTTCCTGAGCCGCAGGGTAGCGGGTTTGACACAAACGGAGGGGGCTCGCTTGGCCCACTTCAGAGGGCAGTGAAGAGTCAGCCACGTTGGTGTGGGTCTGGAGTCACATATAGGCCCAGACCGGGGAAGGACGGCAGGTGTCCTTCCCTAGAGGGACATTAGTGAACCCAGATGGGTTTTTACGTCAATCCGACAGCCTCACGGTCACTTTTACTGAGACCAGCTTTTCATTTCCAGGGTTTTTTTATCTGAATTCAAAACTCAAACTGCCGTGGTGGGATTTGAATTCACGTCCCCTGGATTAATACCCAGGCCCCCGGACAGTGTTTGATGGGACAGTGTAGAGGGAGCTTTACTCTGTATCTAACCCGTGCTGTACCTGCCCTGGGAGTGTTTGATGGGACAGTGTAGAGGGAGCTTTACTCTGTATCTAACCCCATGCTGTACCTGCCCTGGGAGTGTTTGATGGGACAGTGTAGAGGGAGCTTTACTCTGTATCTAACCCCATGCTGTACCTGCCCTGGGAGTGTTTGATGGGACAGTGTAGAGGGAGCTTTACTCTGTATCTAACCCGTGCTGTACCTGCCCTGGGAGTGTTTGATGGCACAGTGTAGAGGGAGCTTTACTCTGTATCTAACCCCATGCTGTACCTGCCCTGGGAGTGTATGATGGGACAGTGTAGAGGGAGCTTTACTCTGAATCTAACCCGTGCTGTACCTGCCCTGGGAGTGTTTGATGGGACAGTGTAGAGGGAGCTTTGCTCTGTATCTAACCCGTGCTGTACCTGCCCTGGGAGTGTTTGATGGGGACAGTGTAGAGGGAGCTTTGCTCTGTATCTAACCCGTGCTGTACCTGCCCTGGGAGTGTTTGATGGGGACAGTGTAGAGGGAGCTTTACTCTGTCTCTCCCAGGGCAGGTACAGCACGGGTTAGTGTTTGATGGGGACAGTGTAGAGGGAGCTTTGCTCTGTATCTAACCCGTGCTATACCTGCCCTGGCCTGATGCATGTTGCTGTGTTTTATTGTAGAGAATGACGAGGAGCTCTGTGCTGAGGAGACACGGGATCCAGGAGTGCATCCTGCTGGTTACCCAGAGAATCACCAAATACCCTGTGCTCCTCGACCGGATCCTGCACAACACCAAAGGTAAGAATCGCATCGGATGTGCAGCAAATCTGCAGCAGAGAAATAGGGCGTTCGGCCCAGGCGCACTATCCCAGCAGGCCCGGAGTCGCCTTCCCAGCAGGGCCGGGGTAACTGTCCCTCCAAGTCAATGGTCACTGTCCCCCTATAGTTTATTAGAATAAGGAATAGAAACATAGAAACATAGAACATAGGAGCAGGAGTAGGCCATTCGGCCCCTCGAGCCTGCTCCGCCATTCGATGAGATCATGGTTGATCATCCAAACTCAGTACCCTGTACCTGCCTTCTCCCCATATCCCTTGGTACCTTTAGCTTTAAGAAATATATCTAACTCATTCTTGAATATGTTTAATGACTTGGCCTCAACTACCTTCTGTGGTAGAGAATTCCACAGGTTCACCTCTCTCTGGGTGAAGAAATTCTTCCTCATTTCTGTCCTAAATGGCTTACCCCTTATCCTTAGATTATGACCCCTGGTTCTGGACTCTCCGACCATCGGGAACATTCTTCCTGCATCTAGTTTGTCCTGACCTGTCAGAATTTTATATGTTTCGATGAGATCCCCTCTCATTCTTCTATACTCCAGTGAGTATAAGCCCAATCGACCCAATCTCTCCTCATATGTCATTCCTGCCATCCCAGGTATCAGCCTTGTGAATCTTCACTGCACTCCTTCCATGGCAAGAACATCCTTCCTCAGATAAGGCGACCAAAACTGCACACAGTACTCAAGGTGTGGTCTCACCAAGGCCCTGTACAACTGCAGCAGGACATCCCTGTTCCTATACTCAAACCCTCTCGCTATGAAGGCCAACATACCATTTGCCACCTTCACCGCCTGCTGCACCTGCATGCTTACCTTCAGCGACTGGTGCACAAGGACACCCAGGCCTCGTTGCACTTACGAGTGAAGCCAAATCAATCATATTTGCAAATTAATCCAACACACGATGGTTAAAAAAGCACGGGTGTAGAAGGGCGTGGGATTGGAGCCACTCCCGCCTGTTGAAGAGCTAGCACGGGCACAGGAGATGTGGGCCGAACGGTCTCTCTCTCTCTGCTGTCAGTCCTGCGGTGCGAGGCAGTAGAATGGCGGCTGGCCGAGATACCCACCGTTTGTTCTGTATTTCCACCCCCACCCCCTACCCACAGGGAATGAGGAGGACCACAGGGACCTGGCCACCTCGCTGGTGCTGGTCAAGGAGCTGATCACGGCCGTGGACCAGGAGGTTCACGAGTGCGAGAAGCGGTTCCGGCTGCAGGACATCTACAACCGCATGGACGCCAAGGTGGTGACCACCATGCACAGCGGTCGACAGTTCAGACGGGAGGACCTGATCCGCAGGAAGCTGGTTCACGATGGCTTCGTCCTGTGGAAGACTGCAGCAGGCCGCTTTAAAGGTACTGACCGGTGCTGTCTCTCAGTCCCCCTCTCCCTCAGGGAAATATCTGTGAGCTGGGGTCTGCTTCCATTAACGGGGGGGTGGGGAGGGAATATTTAGGACGTGATGGGAAGAGATCTGATTGGATGTGCGAGATGTGACGGTCTGTTTTCGGATGTGTTGTCGTCTGGGGTGTGTTCAGACATGTTGGGTGTCAGTCTGGGTTGTGTCGGGACACTCATAGAATCATCGAAATTTACAGCACAGAAGGAGGCCATTCGGCCCATCGTGTCCGTGCCGGCCGACAAAGAGCTATCCAACCCTAATCCCACTTTCCAGCTCTTGGTCCGTAGCCCTGTGGGTTACAGCACTTCAAGTGCATATCCAAGTACTTTTTAAATGTGATGAGGGTTTCTGCCTCTATCACCCTTTCAGGCAGTGAGTTCCAGACCCCCACCACCCTCTGGGTGAAAAAGTTCTCAACTCCCCTCCAATCCTTCTACCAATTACTTTAAATCTTTCCCCCTGGTTATTGACCTCTCTGCTAAGGGAGATAGGTCCTTCCTATCCACTCTATCCCGGCCCCTCATAATTTTATACACCTCAATTAAATCTCCCCTCAGCCTCCTCTGTTCCAAAGAAAACAACCCCAGCCTATCCAATCTTTCCTCATCGCTAAAATTCCCCAGCCCAGGCAACATCCTCGTAAATCTCCTCTGTACCCTCTCTAGTGCAATCACATCCTTCCTGTAATGTCATGACCAGAACTGTACGCAGTATTCTAGCTGCGGCCTAATTAGTTCAGTTCAAGCATAACCTCCCTGCTCTTATATTCTATGCCACGGCTAATAAAGGCAAGCATTCCGTATGCCTTCTTAACCACCTTATCAACTGTCCTGCTACCTTCAGGGATCTGTGGACATACACTCCAAGGTCCCTCTGATCCTCTGTACTTCTCAGTGTCCTACCATTTAATGTGTATTCCCTTGCCTTGTTAGCCCTCCCCAAATGCATGACCTCACACTTCTCCAGATTGAATTCCATTTGCCACTGTTCTGCCCACCTGACCAGTCCATTGATATCTTCCTGCAGTCTGCAGCTTCCTTCTTCATTATCAACCACACGGCCAATTTTAGTATCATCTGCAAACTTCTTAATCATACCCCCTATATTCAAGTCTAAATCATTGAGATATACCACAAAAAGCAAAGGACCCAGTACTGAGCCCTGCAGAACCCCACTGGAAACAGCCTTCCAGTCACAAAAACACCCTTCAACCATTACCCTTTGCTTCCTGCCTCTGAGCCAATTTTGGATCCAATTGTGGAGTCATGCTGGACTGATGGGACTGGCGGGACGGAGCTGCCTTGCCCATCCTGACGTCTTTCTCTGGGACCAGCCAGATTGCCTGTGACTGACAATTGGTTTCCGAGAGGGTCCCAAGGAGAGTTGTGAAGGCGATTCCTGCAATCGGGAATATAAGTTAAGAGGAATGGTTGAGGAGCTTTGGGAAGGGTGAGACTTTGAGATGAAATAAGCGTGGTCAGCGTGGTCAATTGTTTGTATCTGAAGACAATCAGGTTAAAAGTGAGGGAAGTCAGGGGGCAGGTAGGGAAATTACGGGGAACATTTTCACCCAAAGGGTAATCGCGTTTCGAAATAAGTCACCAGGTAACTGGAGATAAGCAGGCAGTATAACTGGGGTCTCGGGGTGATTAGATGTGTTTCTGGAGAGAAGGGCTCGAGGGATATGGGGAGAAGGTGGGTAGGTGGGGTTGAGGGATATGGGGAGAAGGTGGGTAGGTGGGGTTGAGGGAAAAGGGGGAGAAGGGGGGAAGGTGGGGTTGAGGGATATGGGGAGAAGGTGGGTAGGTGGGGTTGAGAGATATGGGGAGAAGGGGGGAAGGTGGGGTTGAGGGATATGGGGAGAAGGTGGGTAGGTGGGGTTGAGGGATATGGGGAGAAGGTGGGTAGGTGGGGTTGGGGGAGAAGGTGGGTAGGTGGGGTTGGGGGAGAAGGTGGGTAGGTGGGGTTGAGGGATATGGGGAGAAGGGGGGAAGGTGGGGTTGAGGGATATGGGGAGAAGGTTGGTAGGTGGGATTGAGGGATATGGGAAGAAGGTGGGTAGGTGGGGTTGAGGGATATG
This sequence comes from Squalus acanthias, assembly GCA_030390025.1. Lineage (NCBI taxonomy): Eukaryota > Metazoa > Chordata > Chondrichthyes > Squaliformes > Squalidae > Squalus > Squalus acanthias. The sequence goes on along the minus strand of JASTWF010002679.1, from coordinate 13,856 downwards.
GGGAGAAGGTGGGTAGGTGGGGTTGAGGGATGTGGGGAGAAGGTGGGTAGGTGGGGTTGAGGGATATGGGAGAAGGTGGGTAGGTGGGGTTGAGAGATATGGGGAGAAGGTGGGTAGGTGGGGTTGAGGGATATGGGGAGAAGGTGGGTAGGTGGATATGGGGAGAAGGTGGGTTGAGGGATCTGGGGAGAAGGTGGGTAGGTGGGGTTGAGGGATTTGGGATCCCTCAGAGGGTTGTAAATCTGTGGAATTCTCTGCCCCAGAGAGCTGTGCAGGCTGGGTCATTGAATATATTTAAGGTGGAGATAGACAGATTTTTGAACAATAAGGGAGTGAAGGGTTATGGGGAGCGGGCAGGGAAATGGAGCTGAGCCCAAGATCAGATCAGCCATGATCTCATTAAATGGTGGAGCAGGCTCGAGGGGCCAAATGGCCTACTCCTGCTCCTATTTCTTATGTTCTTATATGGGGAGAAGGTGGGTAGGTGGGGTTGAGGGGCATGGGGAGAAGGTGGGGTTGAGGGATTTGGGGAGAAAGTGGGTAGGTGTGGTTGAGGGATATGGGGAGAAGGTGGGTAGGTGGGATTGAGGTATTTGGGGAGAAGGTGGGTAGGTGGGGTTGAGAGATATGGGGAGAAGGTGGGGTTGAGGGATATGGGGAGAAGGTGGGGTTGAGGGATATGGGGAGAAGGTGGGTAGGTGGGGTTGAGGGATATGGGGAGAAGGTGGGTAGGTGGGGTTGGGGATATGGGGAGAAGGTGGGTAGGTGGGGTTGAGGGATATGGGGAGAAGGTGGGTAGGTGGGGTTGAGGGGCATGGGGAGAAGGTGGGTAGGTGTGGTTGAGGGATATGGGGAGAAGGTGGGAAGGTGGGGTTGAGGGATATGAGGAGAAGGTGGGTAGGTGGGGTTGAGGGATATGGGGAGAAGGTGGGGTTGAGGGATCTGGGGAGAAGGTGGGTAGGTGGGGTTGAGGGATATGGGGAGAAGGTGGGGTTGAGGGATCTGGGGAGAAGGTGGGTAGGTGGGGTTGAGGGATATGGGGAGAAGGTGGGGTTGAGGGATCTGGGGAGAAGGTGGGTAGGTGGGGTTGAGGGATATGGGGAGAAGGTGGGTAGGTGGGTTTGAGGGATATGGGGAGAAGGTGGGTAGGTGGGATTGAGGGATATGGGGAGAAGGTGGGTAGGTGGGTTTGAGGGATATGGGGAGAAGGTGGGTAGGTGGGTTTGAGGGATATGGGGAGAAGGTGGGTAGGTGGGTTTGAGGGATATGGGGAGAAGGTGGGTAGGTGGGTTTGAGGGATATGGGGAGAAGGTGGGTAGGTGGGTTTGAGGGATATGGGGAGAAGGTGGGTAGGTGGGTTTGAGGGATATGGGGAGAAGGTGGGTAGGTGGGTTTGAGGGATATGGGGAGAAGGTGGGTAGGTGGGTTTGAGGGATATGGGGAGTTGCCCCTCCCCGGGCAGTTGTCCCCATGTTCTGAGGGCTCTGTGTTTTCTCAGATATCCAGGTGCTGCTCCTCACGGACGTACTGATCTTGCTGCAGGAGAAAGACCAACGTTACAGCTTCCCCGCGCTGGTGAGTTGCAATTTACTGACGCCCCCTTAGATTCGCCCTTGTCACTCTCAGTACCGGGCGCCCCGGGGGGTTGGGGCACACGGCATTGGACTGAACCCTCCCGACCCGCAGCCGGAGTCCCCGGGCACCCGTTTGGCACTGCCCGGTGGTGGGCGGACCGCACCATGGTCGTGGCCACTGGCGACGGGGGAGGGGCTGACCCTTGGCCTCTGCCCCCCCCTCCATGGGGTCTGGTCCAAGACCGATTCATGCCAAGCCCGTCCAACGGAGCCAACCACGAGACCAGAGCCCTGGCCAAGCTGGCAGATGCGCCAATACTGTGCAGCACAGGACGATCCCAGGTTCCATCCCTGAGCTAGAAGATCTCGGCCGGGGTGGGGCAGCATTAACCCTGGGTGAAGGAGTGGGGAAACCAGCCGGGGTGAAGGAGTGGGGAAACCAGCCGGGGTTCTCGCTCCCGATCGCCGTGCAGTGACCTCCCCGCTGCTCGTGTCTTTGGGCGGAGGGCAGCACCAGGCTGGGTTGCGATGTCCCCCGCCCCTCCCTCACAGTTCATTATCCGGCGCGCTCGGTGGAGATGGGTGGGGTTGGGGGGAAGGGGTGCTCGTACCCAGCTCACGTGCTCTTTTCCCCCCCCCCCACCCCCCGGGGGTACCTCTGTTCCAGGACAAGCCAGCAGTGATCTCCCTGCAGAAGCTCATTGTCCGGGACATCGCCAACCAGGAGAAGGGCATGTTCCTGATCAGCGCCGCGGCGCAAACTCCCGAGATGTACGAGATCCACACTGCCTCCAAGGAGGAGAGGAACACCTGGATGAAAGTGATCCAACAGAACGTCAATGTGTGAGTGAGAGCGCGGCGCCGGGCGGGAATGGGCTGGTCTGGTCTGGCTCGCTCCGGATTAGTACCTCGCTCCGAGTGCTGGGGAGTCACTTGGTGCAAGGCACTTAGTTGGCACTGGTCAATTGGGACCACTAACTTGGCACTGGTCAATTGGGACCACTAACTTGGCACTGGTCAGTTGGCACTGGTCAATTGGGATCACTAACTTGGCACTGGTCAGTTGGCACCGGTCAGTTGAGGCCAGTAATTTGGCACTGGTCAGTTGAGGCCAGTAAGTTGGCACTGGTCAGTTGGCATTAGTCACAGATTAATGATATGATGGGAGGGGGGTGCAATCACATCTCAGAGGTCAATTAACTCATGACCCTTTCTCCCATCAGTTTATGCTACAGTATCTCTCTCTCTCTCTCTCTCTCTCTCTCTCTCTCTCTCTCTCTCTCGCTCGCTTTGTTTTTAACCTAACCCGGGTTGGAAACGGGGCCAGTTAGTGCCAGACGCCCATTTTGCACAGCCCCCCACCCCCACCCATCTGAGATTATTCAACATTGAAGTCGATGGTCAGTAACCTCAGACAGGGCATCCAAACTAAACCATGCCAACCGTGGCTCACTGGGTAAGACGCTGACCTCTAGTGGCAGAAGGTTGTGGGTTCGAGTCCCCACTCCAGAGACTTGAGCACAAAAATCCAGGCTGAAACTCCCAGTACGGTACTGAGGGAGCGCCGCACTGTCGGAGGGGCGGTACTGAGGGAGCGCTGCACTGTCGGAGGGGCCGTACTGAGGGAGCGCTGCACTGTCGGAGAGACAGTACTGAGGGAGCGCCGCAGTACTGAGGGAGCGCCGCACTGTCGGAGGGGCAGTGCTGAGGGAGCGCCGCGCTATCGGAGGAGCGGTACTGAGGGAGCGCCGCACTGTCGGAGGGTTGGTACTGAGGGCGCGCCGCACTGTCGGAGGGGCAGTACTGAGGGAGCGCCGCACTGTCGGAGGGGCGGTACTGAGGGAGCACCGCACTGTCGGAGGGGCAGTACTGAGGGAGCGCCGCACTGTCGGAGGGGCAGTGCTGAGGGAGCGACGCACTGTCGGAGGGGCGGTACTGAGGGAGCGTTGCACTGTCGGAGGGGCAGTACTGAGGGAGCGCCGCACTGTCGGAGGGGCGGTACTGAGGGAGCGCTGCACTGTCTGAGGGGCCGTCTTTCAGATGAGACGTTATCGGGTTTATCGACTGAGCCCTCCCTGGCACTGTGACTCGGTCGGTGTCAGAGGGTGGTGAGCTGATTTAACTCGGATCGACACTCTCTGTGTTACAGGTGCCCGGAGATGGACGACTTCTCGATGGAGATTGAAACCAAGGAGATCCTGAGAGAGTTGACAGGTACCGGACATCCCATCACCTCCCTTCAGCTGTACCTGTCTTTATAGCCCATGGGGGTGGGGGGGGGGGGCGGCGAGGCTCAGTCACTGCGCCTAACTCCATGACCCATGGGGACCTGGGGGTAAATGTGCACAAATCGTTAAAGGTGGCAGGGCAGGTTGAGAAAGCGGTTGAAAAAACTTACAGGATCCTGGGCTTCATGAACAGAGGTACAGAGTACAACAGTGTGGAAGTTATGATGAACCTGTATAAAACACTGGTTCGGCCTCAACTGGAGTATTGTGTCCAATTCTGGGCACCGCACTTTAGGAAGGATGTGAAGGCCTTAGAGAGGGTGCAGAAAAGAATTACAAGAATGATTCCAGGGATGAGGGACTTCAGTTACGTGGATAGACTGGAGAAGCTGGGGTTGTTCTCCTCGGAGCAGAGAAGGTTGAGAGGAGATTTGATCGAGGTGTTCAAAATCATGAGGGGTCTGGACAGAGTAGATCGAGAGAAACTGTTCCCATTGGCGGAAGGGTCGAGAACCAGAGGACACAGATTTAAGGTGATTGGCAGAAGAACCAAAGGCGACATGAGGAGAAACTTTTTTACGCAGCGAGTGGTTAGGATCTGGAGTGCACTGCCTGAAAGGGTGGTGGAGGCAGACTCAATCGTGGCTTTCAAAGGGAGTTGGATAAGTATCTGAAGGAAAAAAATTTGCAGGGCTACGGGGAAAGGGCGGGGGAGTGGGACTAGCTGAAGTGCTCTTGCAGAGAGCCGGCACGGGCTCGATGGGCCGAATGGCCTCCTTCTGTGCTGTAACCATTCTATGATTCTATGATGTATTGTGGAGAGCATTCTGTCAGTGCGACATCTCCTTCCCTCCCCCTGCCCCGCTCCCTCCCTCTCTCTCTGCCCCGTTCCCCCTCTCCCCCTCTCTCTGCCCCGTTCCCTCTCTCTCTCTCACTCTCTGCCCCGTTCCCTCTCTCTGTCTCTCTCTCTCTGCCCCGTTCCCTCTCTCTCTCTCTCTCTCTCTCTCTCTCTCTCTCTCTCTCTGCCCCGTTCCCTCTCTCTGTCTCTCTCTCTCTCTCTCCCCCTCTCTCTCTCTCTCTCTCTGCCCCGTTCCCCCTCTCTGTCTCTCTCTCTCTCTCTCTCTCTCTGCCCCGTTCCCTCTCTCTGTGTCTCTCTCTCTCTCTCTCTCTCTCTCTCTCCCCCTCTCTCTCTCTCTCTGCCCCGTTCCCTCTCTCTGTCTCTCTCTCTCTCTCTCTCTCCCTCTCTCTCTCTCTCTCTCTGCCCCGTTCCCTCTCTCTGTCTCTCTCTCTCTCTCTCTCTCCCTCTCTCTCTCTCTCTCTCTGCCCCGTTCTCTCTCTCTCTGCCCCGTTCGCCCCCCCTCTCTCTCTCTCTCTCTCTCTCTCTGCCCCGTTCCCCCTCTCTCTCTCTCTCTCTCTCTCTCTCTCTCTCTCTCTGCCCCGTTCTCCCTCTCTCTGCCCCGTTCCCCCTCTCTCTCCCCCGTTCCCCCTCTCTCTCTCTCTCTCTCTCTCTGCCCCGTTCCCCCCCTCTCTCTCTCTCTCTCGCTCTCTCTGCCCCGTTCCCCCTCTCTCTTTCTCTCTCTCTGCCCCGTTCCCTCCTGTCACTGATCGGATTTCCTCTCCTTTGCCGTTAGACGAGATTCAGCAGCGGGACCGGGGCATCACCGAGCTCCTGGAGGAGAAGTCCGGCCTCTTCCTGCAGATCCTGCAACTAAAGGCGAGTGAGGAGCTCGCGCCAGAGTTCAGCAGCCGGAAGCTCTTCCGATCGGAATCGGGCGACTGCCCCAAGGGGGAGAAACTCATTAACGATGCTGTCAAAGAAGGTAATTCAGGGGCGGGGAGACACCGGCCTTCTGTGACCTGGATTCGAAGCCGGGGCTCTGGGTGGCTCCTCGGAGCGAGGCGGCGACTGTGGAGTGAGTGGGCAGTGCCAACTCGGGTGCCCTGGGCCCACGGCGCAAGAGTGGCCCTACACTGGGATTGGCCGTCGAGGAGGCCCGAGGGAGGCTGGCGTGGGTAGCGGAGAGGTGCGGCCCGTGTGCGATACTGGGAGTCGGGGGTAAGGGTCAGGGTGCCGGGGGGAGGGATCAGGGTGTTGGTGGTGGAGTTGGGGGATGTGGGCCCGTGTGTGGGCAGGTTGGCGCTCGGGGGCACCCCCGCCGTTTATTTTTTTTATTCATTCATAGGATGTGGGCGTTGCTGGCAAGGCCAGCACTTATTGCCTTTCCCTAATTGCCCCTCGAGAAGGTGGTGGTGAGCCGCCGCCTTGAACCGCTGCAGTCCGTGTGGTGAAGGTGCTCCCACAGTGCTGTTAGGGAGGGAGTTCCAGGATTTTGACCCAGCGACGATGAAGGAACGGCCCGATATATTTCCAAGTCAGGATTGTGTGACTTGGAGGGGAACTTGGAGGTGGTGGTGGTCCCATGCGCCTGCTGCCCTTGTCCTTCTAGGTGGAAGAGGTCGCGGGTTTGGGAGGTGCTGTTGAAGAAGCCTTGGCGAGTTGCTGCAGTGCATCTTGTAGACGGTACACACTGCAGCCACGGTACGCCGGTGGTGGAGGGAGTGAATGTTTAAGGTGGTGGATGGGGTGCCCATCAAGAGGGCTGCTTTGTCCTGGATGATGTCGAGCTTCTTGAGTGTTGTTGGAGCTGCACTCATCCAGGCAAGTGGAGAGTATTCCATCACACTCCTGACTTATCGAGGGGGGCAGAGGGGGAGGGGGAGGTGTCAGGTGGTCGAGGGAAGGGTCAGGGTGTCGGGGGTGAAGGGTCAGGGAGCAGGTCGGGGGTTTCATGGAACGGGCTGGGGGGAGGTCGTCAGGATTGGAGAGGAGGGAGGAGAAGGGGTTAAAAGAGAGTAAGGGCTGGGGAGATGGAGGGGGTCTGCAGTGGTAGAGGGGGCTGGATGGCTTGGCTTGATTTTGGACCGTGTTGGAAGTAATGGTGGATCCGCCATTTTGGTGAAGGTTGACCAGTGATAATTGGATTGACGCGGGCGCTCGCCCTCTCCTGTGTGGGACTCTCGATGGATTGCCGGTTTTATTCATAAGAACATAAGAAATAGGAGCAGGAGTAGACCAATCGGCCCCTCGAGCCTGCTCCGCCATTCAATGAGATCATGGCTGATCTGATCCAACCTCAACTCTAAAGAACACAAGAAGTAGGAGCAGGACCCGGCCACTCAGCCCCTGGGCCCGCTCCGCCACCCACAGGGCCTTGACCGATCCGAACTCAGCCTCATGTCCAATTTCCTGCCCGCTCCCCGTAACCCCTAATTCCCTTTACCTCTAGGAAACGGTCTATTTCTGTTTTAAATTTATGTAATGATGTAGCTTCCACAGCTTCCTGGGGTAGCAAATTCCACAGACCCACTATCCTCTGAGTGAAAAAGTTTCTCCTCATCTCAGTTTTGAAAGAGCAGCCCCTTATTCTAAGATTATGTCCCCTAGTTCTAGTTTCACCCATCATTGGGAACATCCTTACCGCATCCACCCGATCAAGCCCCTTCACAATCTTATATGTTTCAATAAGATCGCCTCTCATTCTTCTGAACTCCAATGAGTAGAGTCCCAATCTACTCAACCTCTCCTCGTATGTCCACCCCCTCATCCCCGGAATTAACCGAGTGAACCTTCTTTGTACTGCCTCGAGAGCAAGTATGTCTTTTCTTAAGTATGGACACCAAAACTGTATGCAGTACTCCAGGTGCGGTCTCACCAATACCCTATACAACTGCAGCAATACCTCCCTGTTTTTATATTCTATCCCCCTAGCAATAAAAGCCAACATTCCGTTGGCCTTCTTGATCACCTGCTGCACCTGCATACTAACTTTTTGATTTTCTTGCACCAAGACCCCCAGATCCCTTTGTACTGCAGTACTTTCCAGTTTCTCGCCATTAAGATAATAACTTGCTCTATGATTTTTCCTGCCAAAGTGCATAACCTCACATTTTCCAATATTGTATTGCATCTGCCAAATCTCCGCCCACTCACCCAGCCTGTCTATATCCCCTTGTAGGTTTTTTATGTCCTCCTCACTCTTTCCTTTCCCAACGCTTGTTTCCCGTCCTCCAGTGCAAAGCCTGTCGGAGCTGATGATCGACGTTTGTGGGGCCGCCGGACAGCCAGCCTCCAGCTCCAGTCTGGACCAAACCCCGGGGAACCATGCTCCTGGAGGGACCGAGAACACGGGTGGACCAGCCAGCGGCACCTCAGGTACGTCTGCTCCCCTCGGGCCTCCTCCCCAACCCAGCCCCTCGGGCCTCCTCCCCAACCCAGCCCCTCGGGCCTCCTCCCCAACCCAGCCCCTCGGGCCTCCTCCCCAACCCAGCCCCTCGGGCCTCCTCCCCAACCCAGCCCCTCGGGCCTCCTCCCCAACCCAGCCCCTCGGGCCTCCTCCCCAACCCAGCCCCTCGGGCCTCCTCCCCAACCCAGCCCCTCGGGCCTCCTCCCCAACCCAGCCCCTCGGGCCTCCTCCCCAACCCAGCCCCTCGGGCCTCCTCCCCAACCCAGCCCCTCGGGCCTCCTCCCCAACCCAGCCCCTCGGGCCTCCTCCCCAACCCAGCCCCTCGGGCCTCCTCCCCAACCCAGCCCCTCGGGCCTCCTCCCCAACCCAGCCCCTCGGGCCTCCTCCCCAACCCAGCCCCTCGGGCCTCCTCCCCAACCCAGCCCCTCGGGCCTCCTCCCCAACCCAGCCCCTCGGGCCTCCTCCCCAACCCAGCCCCTCGGGCCTCCTCCCCAACCCAGCCCCTCGGGCCTCCTCCCCAACCCAGCCCCTCGGGCCTCCTCCCCAACCCAGCCCCTCGGGCCTCCTCCCCAACCCAGCCCCTCGGGCCTCCTCCCCAACCCAGCCCCTCGGGCCTCCTCCCCAACCCAGCCCCTCGGGCCTCCTCCCCAACCCAGCCCCTCGGGCCTCCTCCCCAACCCAGCCCCTCGGGCCTCCTCCCCAACCCAGCCCCTCGGGCCTCCTCCCCAACCCAGCCCCTCGGGCCTCCTCCCCAACCCAGCCCCTCGGGCCTCCTCCCCAACCCAGCCCCTCGGGCCCCCTCCCCAACCC
>JASTWF010002678.1:0-19097 GCA_030390025.1 Squalus acanthias | reverse complement strand
CATATGGATTTGTGAAAGGGAAATCATGCTTGACAAATCGTCTGGAATTTTTTGAGGATGTTTCCAATAGGGTGGACGGGGGGGGAACCAGTAGATGTGGTGTATTTGGACTTTCAGAAGGCCTTCGACAAGGTCCCACACAAGAGATTGGTGAGCAAAGTTAAAGCACATGGGATTGGGGGTAATGTGTTGACGTGGATTGAGAACTGGTTGGCACACAGGAAACAAAGAGTAGGAGTAAATGGGTACTTTTCAGAATGGCAGGCAGTGACCAGCGGGGTACCGCAGGGTTCGGTGCTGGGGCCCCAGCTGTTTACATTATATATTAATGATTTGGACGAAGGGATTAATTGTAATATCTCCAAATTTGCGGATGACACTAAATTGGGAGGCAGTGTGAACAATGAGGAGGATGCTAGGAGGCTACAGAGTGACTTGGACAGGTTGGGTGAATGGGCAAATGTATGGCAGATGAAGTACAATGTGGATAAATGTGAGGTTATCCACTTTGGTGGTAAAAATAGGGAGGCAGACTATTACCTGAATGGTGGCAGATTAGGGAAAGGGGAGGTGCAACGAGACCTGGGCGTCATGGTACATCAGTCACTGAAGGTGGGAAGGCAAGTGCAGCAGGCAGTCAAGAAAGCAAATGGCATGATGGCCTTCATAGCAAGGGGATTTGAGTACAGGAGTAGGGAGGTGATGCTACAGTTGTACAGGGCCTTGGTGAGGCCACACCTGGAGTATTGTGTGCAGTTTTGGTCTCCTAACTTGAGGAAGGACATTCTTGCTATTGAGGGAGTGCAACGAAGGTTCACTAGATTGATTCCTGGGATGGCCAGACTGACATATCAAGAAAGACTGGATCAACTGAACTTGTATCCTCTGGAGTTCAGAAGAATGAGGGGGGATCTTATAGAGACGTTTAAAATCCTGACTGGTTTAGACAAATTAGATGCGGGCAGAATGTTTCCAATGTTAGGGGAAACTAAAACCAGGGGTCACAGTCTAAGGATAAAGGGGAAGCCATTTAGGACTGAGATGAGGAGGAACTTCTTCACCCAGAGAGTGGTGAATCTATGGAATTCTCTTCCACAGAAGGTTGTTGAGGCCAGTTCGCTAAATATATTCAAAAGGGAGTTAGATATAATACTCACAACTAGGGGGATCAAGGGGTATGGCGAGAAAGCAGGAATGGGGTACTGAGGTAGCATGTTCAGCCATGAACGCATTGAATGGCGGTGCAGGCTCGAAGGACCGAATGGTCTACTCCTGCACCTATTTTCTATGTTTCTATATCAAAGTTTGCAGATGATACAAAGATGGGAGGGAAAGTAGAGAGTGAGGAGGACATAAAAAACCTACAAGGGGATATAGACAGGCTGGGTGAGTGGGCAGAGATTTGGCAGATGCAATACAATATTGGAAAATGTGAGGTTATGCACTTTGGCAGGAAAAATCAGAGAGCAAGTTATTATCTTAATGGCGAGAAACTGGAAAGTACTGCAGTCCAAAGGGATCTGGGGGTCTTGGTGCAAGAAAATCAAAAAGTTAGTATGCAGGTGCAGCAGGTGATCAAGAAAGCCAACGGAATGTTGGCTTTTATTGCTAGGGGGATAGAATATAAAAACAGGGAGGTATTGCTGCAGTTATATAAGGTATTGGTGAGACCGCACCTGGAGTACTGCATACAGTTTTGGTGTCCATACTTAAGAAAAGACATACTTGCTCTCGAGGCAGTACAAAGAAGGTTCACTCGGTTAATTCCAGGGATGAGGGGGTGGACATATGAGGAGAGGTTGAGTAGATTGGGACTCTACTCATTGGAGTTCAGAAGAATGAGAGGCGATCTTATTGAAACATATAAGATTGTGAAGGGGCTTGATCGGGTGGACGCGGTGAGGATGTTCCCAATGATGGGTGAAACTAGAACTAGGGGACATAATCTTAGAATAAGGGGCTGCTGTTTCAAAACTGAGATGAGGAGAAACTTCTTCACTCAGAGGGTAGTGGGTCTGTGGAATTTGCTACCCCAGGAAGCTGTGGAAGCTACTTCATTGAATAAATTTAAAACAGAAATAGACCGTTTCCTAGAAGTAAAGGGAATCAGGGGTTACGGGGAGCGGGCTGGAAATTGGACATGAGGCTGAGTTCGGATCGGTCAAGGCCCTGTGGGTGGCGGAGCGGGCCCAGGGGCCGAGTGGCCTGGTCCTGCTCCTACTTCTTGTGTTTTTTAGAGTTGAGGTTGGATCAGATCAGCCATGATCTCATTGAATGGCGGAGCAGGCTCGAGGGGCCGATTGGCCTACTCCTGCTCCTATTTCTTATGTTCTTATGCTAAGTGTAAAACCGTTTTCATATGATACTGTTTCTCTGTAGTTTTACTTGTGTAAATAAACAGAGGTTTTCCTCGCACCAATCCACGGGTCTGTTCGTTTGTCCTTATCGCTGCTCGATAAGTCCTGGGCTCAGAACTAATAAAAGGTGATAGCGATTCGCAACCGCATAGCGGGCAGGACAGCTCAGGAAAACATAACTGGCTGACCGACAAATAAGCCCGAGAGAAAAACCCCTTACACTTTGTCCTATTAAATTATGTTTAAATAGTCTAAATACACGACGTCAGCGACGGTCACAGTACGATATTACCTGTTGGCCTACATCAGGCTTGGGGCCTAATTCCAGTAGTCGTCCTGCGAAAGAGGCAGCAGTCTTGAAGTTCTTCAGCTTGAACAGGAGGTTGACAGCGGTTCGGAGTACCAGTATCATGTGAACAGGCTGGAGGCTGCAGTGGGTGAAGTAGGCCGCCATCTGTGGGAGGGACAAGGAGAGTCAGAGAAACTTAGTTGCACAGATGCAGTACTGGAGAAAATAATGGGACTAAAGTGCGACAAATCCTCCCGGAACCCGCCGACCATGCTTCCCAGGTTTAGGTGGCTGCAGAGATAGTGCATGCACTGTAACGTGGGTAAATGCGAGGTTGTCCACTTTGGTGGCAAAAACAGGAAGGCAGGTTATTATCTGAACGGCAATAGATTGGGAGAAGGGGAAGTGCAACGAGACCTGGGGGTCCTTGTGCACCAGTCGCTGAAGGTAAGCATTGCAGGTGCAGCAGACGGTGAAGAAGGCAAATGGTATGTTGGCCTTCATAGCGAGAGGATTCGAGTACAGGAGCAAGGATGTCTTGCTGCAGTTGTACAGGGCCTTGGTGAGACCACACCTTGAGTATTGTGCGCAGTTTTGGTCGCCTTATCTGAGGAAGGAGGTTCTTGCCATGGAGGGAGTGCAGCGAAGATTCACCAGGTTGATACCTGGGATGGCAGGAATGACGTATGATGAGAGATTGGGTCGATTGGGCTTATACTCGCTGGAGTTTAGAAGAATGAGAGGAGATCTCATTGAAACTTATAAAATTCTGACAGGACTGGACAGACTAGATGCAGGAAGGATGTTCCCGATGGCGGGGGAGTCCAGAACCAGGGGTCACAGTCTAAGGATAAGGGGTAAGCCATTTAGGACTGAGATGAGGAGGAATTTCTTCACCCAGAGAGTGGTGAACCTGTGGAATTCTCTACCAGAGAAGGCAGTAGAGGCCAATTCATTAAATATATTCAAGAAGGAGTTGGATATATTTCTTAAGGCTAAAGGGATCAAGGGATATAGGGAGAAAGCAGGGACAGGGTTCTGAATTTGGATGATCAGCCATGATCTCATTGAATGACGGAACAGGCTTGAGGGGCCGAATGGCCTACACCTGCTCCTATCTTCTATGTTTCTGTGTTTAACCTTCCAGAACTCCCTAGATTTTAGAACGGTCCCCAAGGATCGGAAGGTAGCAAACATAAGCCAGCTATTTAAGAAAGGAGGGAGAGATAAAAAACAGGCAACAGTTAGCCTGACATCAGTAGTTGGGAAAATGCTAGAATCTATTATTAGGGCTGTGGCAACAGGGCACTTAGAAAATCGTAATATGATTAGACAGAGTCAACACGGATTTATGAAAGGGAAATCATGTTTGACGAATCTGTTACGAGTTTTTTTAGAAGCATAGAAGATAGGAGCAAGAGTAGGCCATTCGGTCCCTCGAGCCTGTTCCGTCATTCAATGAGATCATTGCTGATCATCCAAATTCAGTACCCTGTCCCTGCTTTCTCCCCATATCCCTTGATCCCTTTAGCCTGAAGAAATATATCCAACTCCTTCTTGAATATATTTAATGAATTGGCCTCAACTGCCTTCTGTGGTAGAGAATTCCACCGGTTCACCACTCTCTGGGTGAAGAAATTCCTCCTCATCTCAGTCCTAAATGGCTTACCCCTTATCCTTAGACTGTGACCCCCTGGTTCTGGACTCCCCGGCCATCGGGAACATCCTTCCTGCATCTAGTCTGTCTTGTCCTGTTAGAATTTTATATGTTTCGATGAGATCCCCTCTCATTCTTCTAAACTCCAGCGAGTATAAGCCCAATCGACCCAATCTCTCTTCGTACGTCATTCCTGCCATCCCAGGTATCAGTCTGGTGAATCTTCGCTGCACTCCCTCCATGGCAAGAACATCCTTCCTCAGATAAGGTGACCAAAACGGCACACAATACTCGAGGTGTGGTCTCACCAAGGCCCTGTACAACTGCAGCAAGACATCCTTGCTCCTGTACTCGAATCCTCTCGCTACGAAGGCCAACATACCATTTGCCTTCTCCACCACCTGCTGCACCTGCATGCTTACCTTCTAGCGAGTGTCTCACCTCCTGACTCCCCAAAGCCTTTCCACCATCTACAAGGCACAAGTCAGGAGTGTGAGGGAATAATCTCCACTTGCCTGGATGAGTGCAGCTCCAACAACACTCGAGAAGCTCGACACCATCCAGGACAAAGCAGCCCGCTTGATTGGCCCCCCATCCACCACCTTAAACATTCACTCCCTCCACCACCGGCGCACCGTGGCTGCAGTGTGTACCATCTACAAGATGCACTGCAGCAACTCGCCAAGGCTTCTTCGGCAGCACCTCCCAAACCCGCGACCTCTTCCACCTAGAAGGACAAGGGCAGCAGGTGCATGGGAACACCACCACCTCCAAGTTCCCCTCCAAGTCACACACCATCCTGACTTGGAAATATATCGGCCGTTCCTTCATCGTCGCTGGGTCAAAATCCTGGAACTCCCTCCCCAACAGCACTGTGGGAGCACCTTCACCACACGGACTGCAGCGGTTCAAGAAGGAGGCTCACCACCACCTTCTCAAGGGGCGATTAGGAATGGGCAATAAATGCTGGCCTTGCCAGTGACTCCCACAGCCCGTGAAGAAGCAGTTCGGGACACCCAACACAGCTCGTGAACGGGTACAATGAAACCTCCTACCTCACAGATTCGTTTCTGTTGGTCCAGGTTGCCCTTGGGTAATTTCTTACGCTCAATCTCCATGCTAAGGCCCACAATGTATTCCCGACAGATGGTGATGAGCTGTTGTGCCTGTTGGTGAGAGAGAAAAATGAGAGAATGCCGCAGAATTCATGGGATCGTGGCATGATACAGCACAGGAGGAGGCCAGTCGGCCCCTCTAGTCAAAGAGAGACCCACTCCCCCCGCTCTCTCTCCATTTCTGGTTACCGACCCTTCAGCCACAGGGAGCAGTTTCTCCTCATTTACTCCATCAAAACCCTTCCTGATTTTGAACACCTCCATCAAATCTCCTCTTAACCTTCTCTGCTCTAAGGAGAACAACCCCAGCTTCTCCAGTCTCTCCACGTCACTGAAGTCCCTCATCCCTGGTACCATTCTGGTCAATCTCCCCTTAACCTTCTCTGCTCTAAGGAGAACAACCCCAGCTTCTCCAGTCTCTCCACGCAACTGAAGTCCCTCATCCCTGGTACCATTCTGGTCAATCTCCCCTTAACCTTCTCTGCTCTAAGGAGAACAACCCCAGCTTCTCCAGTCTCTCCACGTAACTGAAGTCCCTCATCCCTGGTACCATTCTGGTCAATCTCCCCTTAACCTTCTCTGCTCCAAGGAGAACAACCCCAGCTTCTCCAGTCTCTCCACATCACTGGAGTCCCTCATCCCTGGTACCATTCTGGTCAATCTCCTCCGCACCCTCCCCCCAGCGGCCCTCCGCCTCTCACCTCGGCGATCTCCTGCTTGTTGTCAACGACCAGCAAGGGTACGCTGAGCAGGATGACCCTGAACTTCTCGACCGCCTCCTCGAACTTGCCGGCAGTCGTCAGCTGGTAGCAGAGCTGCAGGCGTTGGATTAGATCGCTGAGCTTCAGGCCCACGGCGGGAACGCCACTCTTCAGCCCGGCCTCCTTCCTGAGGGAGAGGAGAGAAAGCCACAATCGGTGAGAAATCTGCCCGCGATGGCCTCGACCAATCAGAAGCCGCGCTTCGGCAGGTCCGGCGGCCATTTTGTTGACTGCCGCCGACCTCTGACCTTGTACTCACCAGTTGCGCTGGGGGTGACCGTACATGGCGGGGAGACAGGGCAGGGCCTGGTAGACCGAGCGGCCACGAGCGAACGCCTGTAGGAAGAGGCCTTTGAAGGGTCCGAAGTCCACCACGCCAACCTGGTCATGAAGCAGCTGGGGGAGGACAATGAGGAGAGAGAGAGAGAGAGAGAGAGAGAGAGAGAGAGAGAGAGAGAGAGAGATGAGAAAGACGGCGTTAAAACGAGGCCTCCCCGCCCACCGACGTAATTGGTTAGACAAGATGGACATCACGCTGCGTCAAGGCCCACCCGACACACACACACACACGACACCGTGCGGACACTCACCCGGGTGGCTGTCTCGAAGGATCCGGCCACGATGTGGTCAACCGGCAGCTGGGAGTTGTTGCACCAAACCTGAGAGAGACAGAGACAGAGACAGAGACAGAGACAGAGACAGAGACAGAGACAGAGACAGAGACAGAGACAGAGACAGAGACAGAGACAGAGACAGAGACAGAGAGCCAGACAGAGAGAGCCAGAGACAGACAGAGAGCCAGAGACAGACAGAGAGCCAGAGACAGACAGAGAGCCAGAGACAGACAGAGAGCCAGAGACAGACAGAGAGCCAGAGACAGACAGAGAGCGAGACAGACAGACAGACACAGAGAGAGACACAGAGAGAGACACAGAGTTAGTGTTTTATTCTTGGCATTTTATGAATCACTGATTGCAACCATTTGCCCGTTCAGCGACCGGCGAGTTTGAGCAGAGCTCTGAAACTGAAAAACCAACCGGACTCCCGAGTTAAGGGGCCCGAGCTCTGGCTGGGGGTCGCGGAGGGGGTCGGCCTCTCGGGCGACCTCAATGACCGCTCCTCCGCCTAGACGGAGCGACCGCGGGATATCCGACTCTGGTCCGGTCCCCTGCCCGCCCTCGCAGCCCACCCTCCCCTCTGAAACTGGGAGAAAGCCAACGGGCCTGGCTGAGAAATGGTGGATTGCCCTCGACCAATCGGAATGCGTGCTTCGGGAGGACCGGCGGCCATTTTGTGCAGACCGAGTGCTGAAGTTCAGCGGCCTTGACAAACCGTCTCCCCACCGACACACACACTCACACAGCTGTCCCTCCTCTCTCTTCTTGACCTCTCACCCTCGCCCTGACCCCTCACCCCACTCCACCTACCTGTGCGGGGCTGGGTCCTTTGGAAGGGGACACATAGAATCCGTCCTCTTCTCCGCCCGTCATCCCAGAAGGGATATCCTGTCAACGACACATCGAATGGCACAGGGTTAGTGACAAGAGGAGGTAAACTGAGGGAGAGATATTACGCACAGGACACCACAGGGGAGAACGCCCCCCTCACCCGTCATCCCCCCCCCCCCCCCGCCTCTCTTCTTCGAACACCGGCCGTGAGATCTTTAACGTCCATCTGAGGGGGCAGACGGGGCCTCGGTTTAACGAAAGACGGTATCTCCGACAGTGCGGCGCTCCCTCAGTACCGCCCCTCCGACAGTGCGGCGCTCCCTCAGTACTGCCCCTCCGCCAGTGCGGCGCTCCCTCAGTACTGCCCCTCCGACAGTGCGGCGCTCCCTCAGTACCGCCCCTCCGACAGTGCGGCGCTCCCTCAGTACCGCCCCTCCGACAGTGCGGCGCTCCCTCAGTACTGCCCCTCCGACAGTGCGGCGCTCCCTCAGTACTGCCCCCTCCGACAGTGCGGCGCTCCCTCAGTACTGCCCCTGTGACAGTGCGGCGCTCCCTCGGTACTGCCCCTGTGACAGTGCGGCGCTCCCTCAGTACTGCCCCTCCGACAGTGCGGCGCTCCCTCAGTACTGCCCTTCCGACAGTGCGGCGCTCCCTCAGTACTGGCCCTCCGACAGTGCGGCGCTCCCTCAGTACCGCCCCTCCGACAGTGCGGCGCTCCCTCAGTACTGCCCCTCCGACAGTGCGGCGCTCCCTCAGTACTGCCCCTCCGACAGTGCGGCGCTCCCTCAGTACTGCCCCTGTGACAGTGCGGCGCTCCCTCGGTACTGCCCCTGTGACAGTGCGGCGCTCCCTCAGTACTGCCCCTCCGACAGTGCGGCGCTCCCTCAGTACTGCCCTTCCGACAGTGCGGCGCTCCCTCAGTACTGGCCCTCCGACAGTGCGCCGCTCCCTCAGTACTGCCCCTCCGACAGTGTGGTGCTCTCTCAGTACTGCCTCTCCCACAGTGCGGCGCTCCCTCAGTACTGCCCCTCCGACAGTGCGGCGCTCCCTCAGTACTGCCCCTCCGACAGTGCGGCGCTCCCTCAGTACTGCCCCTCCGACTGTGCGGCGCTCCCTCAGTACTGCCCCTCCGACAGTGCGGCGCTCCCTCAGTACTGCCCCTCCGACAGTGCGGCGCTCCCTCAGTACTGCCCCTCCGACAGTGCGGCGCTCCCTCAGTGCGGCGCTCCCTCTGAACTGCCCCTCCGACAGTGCGGCGCTCCCTCAGTGCGGCGCTCCCTCTGAACTGCCCCTCCGACTGTGCGGCGCTCCCTCAGTACTGACCCTCCGACAGTGCAGCCCTCCCTCAGTACCGCCCCTCCGACAGTGGGTGCTCCCTCAGTACTGCCCCTCCGACAGTGCGGCGCTCCCTCAGTACCGCCCCTCCGACAGTGCGGCACTCCGTCAGTACCGCCCCTCCGACAGTGCGGCGCTCCCTCAGTACTGTCCCTCCGACAGTGCAGCGCTCCCTCAGTACTGCCCCTCCAACAGTGCGGCGCTCCCTCTATACTGTCCCTCCGACAGTGCGGCGCTGCCTCAGTACTGCCCCTCCGACAGTGCGGCGCTCCCTCAGTGCTGCCCCTCCGACAGTGCGGCGCTCCCTCAGTACCGCCCCTCCGACAGTGCGGCACTCCGTCAGTACCGCCCCTCCGACAGTGCGGCGCTCCCTCAGTACTGTCCCTCCGACAGTGCAGCGCTCCCTCAGTACTGTCCCTCCGACAGTGCGGCGCTGCCTCAGTACTGCCCCTCCGACAGTGCGGCGCTCCCTCAGTGCTGCCCCTCCGACAGTGCGGCGCTCCCTCAGTACTGCCCCTCCGACAGTGCGGCGCTCCCTCAGTACTGCCCCTCCGACAGTGCGGCGCTCCCTCAGTACTGTCCCTCCGACAGTGCGGCGCTACCTCAGTACTGCACCGGGGAGTGTCGGCCTGGATTTTGTGCTCGAGTCTCAGGAGTGGGACTTACCAGTTCGGGCGGCAGTTCCAGATCTTCCTCCACATCCCAGCCTCCGCCCTCCTCCTGTCCTCGCCCCACTCCATCCTCTCCGAAACCATCGGCTGCATCGACAAAGCCATCTGGAATCCGTAGGGGAGAAGGTTAAACGACTGGCCGAGATATCTCCGCACGAAGACCGCTCGGAACAGAACCGGAGATCTCCCTGGTTCTCTGTGGGGCCCAGTACCACCACCACAACAACTAGCATTTCTATAGTGCCTTCAACCCTGCAAAACGTCCCCAGAGCTCGGGGCCCAGGCAGCTGAAGGCACGGCCGCCAATGGTGGAGCGATGGAAATCGGGGGATGCTCAAGAGGCCAGAATTCAGAGAGTGCAGAGATCTCGGAGGGTTGTAGGGGCTGGAGGAGGTTACAGAGATAGGGAGCGTTGTAGGGGCTGGAGGAGGTTACAGAGATAGGGAGGGTTGTAGGGGCTGGAGGAGGTTACAGAGATAGGGAGTGGTGTAGGGACTGCAGGAGGTTACAGAGATAGGGAGGGTTGTAGGGGCTGGAGGAGGTTACAGAGATAGGGTGGGGTGTAGGGGGCTGGAGGAGGTTACAGAGATAGGGAGGGTTGTAGGGGCTGGAGGAGGTTACAGAGATAGGGAGGGGTGTATGGGCTGGAGGAGGTTACAGAGATAGGGAGGGGTGTAGGGGCTGGAGGAGGTTACAGAGATAGGGAGGGGTGTAGGGGCTGGAGGAGGTTACAGAGATAGGGAGGGGTGTATGGGCTGGAGGAGGTTACAGAGATAGGGAGGGTTGTCGGGGCTGGAGGAGGGTACAGAGATGGGGAGGGGTAGAGGGGCTGGAGGAGGTTACAGAGATAGGGAGGGGTTGTAAGGCTGGAGGAGGTTACATAGATAGGGACGGTTGTAGGAAGTTACAGATATAGGGAGATTGTAGGGGCTGGAGGAGGTTACAGAGATAGGGAGGGGTGTCGGGGCTGGAGGAGGTTACAGCGATAGGGAGGGATGTAGGGCTGGAGGAGGTTACAGAGATGGGGATGGTTGTTGGGGCTGGAGGAGGTTACAGAGATAGGGAGGGTTGTAGGGGCTGGAGGAGGTTACTGAAAAGAAGGGCTGTAGGAGGTTACAGAGATAGGGAGGGTTGTAGGGCTGGAGGAGGTTACAGAGATAGGGAGGGTTGTAGGGGCTGGAGGAGGTTACAGAGATAGGGAGGGTTGTAGGGGGCTGGAGGAGGTTACAGTGATAGGGAGGGGTGTAGGGGCTGGAGGAGGTTACAGAGACAGGGAGGGGTGTAGGGGCTGGAGGAGGTTACAGAGATAGGGAGGGTTGTAGGGCTGGAGGAGGTTACAGAGATAGGGAGGGTTGTAGGGGCTGGAGGAGGTTACAGAGATAGGGAGGGTTGTAGGGGCTGGAGGAGGTTACAGAGATAGGGAGGGTTGTAGGGCTGGAGGAGGTTACAGAGATAGGGAGGGTTGTAGGGGCTGGAGGAGGTTACAGAGATAGGGAGGGTTGTAGGGCTGGAGGAGGTTACAGAGATAGGGAGGGGTGCAGGGGCTGGAGGAGGTTACAGAGATAGGGAGGGTTGTCGGGGCTGGAGGAGGTTACAGAGATAGGGAGGGGTGTAGGGGCTGGAGGAAGTTACAGAGATAGGGAGGGGTGTAGGGGCTGGAGGACGTTACAGATATAGGGAGATTGTAGGGGCTGGAGGAGGTTACAGCGATAGGGAGGGTTGTTGGGGCTGGAGGTGGTTACAGAGATCGGGAAGGTTGCAGGGGCTGGAGGAGGTTACAGAGATCGGGAGTGGTGTAGGGGGCTGGAGGAGGTTACAGAGATAGGGAGGGGTGTAGGGGCTGGAGGAGGTTACAGAGATAGGGAGGGTTGTCGGGGCTGGAGGAGGTTACAGAGATAGGGAGGGATGTAGGGCTGGAGGAGGTTACAGAGATCGGGATAGTTGTAGGGACTGGAGGAGGTTATAGAGATAGGGACAGTTGTAGGGGGCCACAGAAGTGCCAGGCAATGACTATCTCCAACAAGCGAGAGTCTAACCACCTCCCCTTGACATTCAATGGCATTACCATCGCCGAATCCCCCACCATCAACATCCTGGGGGTCACCATTGACCAGAAACTTAACTGGACCAGCCACATAAATACTGTGGCTACAAGAGCAGGTCAGAGGCTGGGTATTCTGCGGCGAGTGTCTCACCTCCCAACTCCCCAAAGCCTTTCCACCAGCTACAAGGCACAAGTCAGGAGTGTGATGGAATACTCGCCACTTGCCTGGATGAGTTGCAGCTCCAACAACACTCAAGAAGCTCGACACCATCCAGGACAAAGCAGCCCGCTTGATTGGCCCCCCATCCACCACCTTAAACATTCACTCCCTCCACCACCGGCGCACCGTGGCTGCAGTGTGGACCATCTACAAGATGCACTGCAGCAACTCGCCAAGGCTTCTTCGGCAGCACCTCCCAAACCCGCGACCTCTTCCACCTAGAAGGACAAGGGCAGCAGGCGCGTGGGAACACCACCACCTCCAAGTTCCCCTCCAAGTCGCACACACCATCCCGACTTGGAAATATATCGGGCCGTTCCTTCATCGTCGCTGGGTCAAAATCCTGGAACTCCCTCCCCAACAGCACTGTGGGAGCACCCTCACCACACGGACTGCAGCGGTTCAAGAAGGCGGCTCACCACCACCTTCTCAAGGGCGATTCGGGATGGGCAATAAATGCTGGGCTTGCCAGAGAAGTACATATCCCAGGAATCAATGATAAAAAAGGGGGCAATGGAGCCCGTTAACTCATCCCCTTCCTCCCAGAGTATCTGGACCTCAAATACTCACCTTCATCCAAGAGCAGTTCAGCATCTTCACCCCAACCGTCCGCTCCAGTGACTTCCATGGCAGGATCGACAGCCAACTGTCCACCCTTTCCTGCACGCACACACAAGGGGAATAGAGAGACCCGTAAGGAATAGGAGCAGGAGTACTGCCTCAGTACTGCCCCTCCGACAGCGCGGCGCTCCCTCAGTACTGTCCCTCCGACAGTGCGGCGCTCCCTCAGTACCGCCCCTCCGACAGTGCAGCGCTCCCTCAGTACTGCCCCTCCGACAGTGCGGCGCTCCCTCAGTACTGCCCCTCCGACGGTGCGGCGCTCCCTCAGTACGGCCCCCCCGACAGTGCGGCGCTCCCTCAGTACTGCCGCTCCGACAGTGCGGCGCTCCCTCAGTACTGCCCCTCCGACAGTGCCGCACTCCCTCAGTACCGCCCCTCCGACAGTGCGGCACGCCCTCAGTACTGCCCCTCCGACAGTGCGGCGCTCCCTCAGTACCGCCCCTCCGACAGTGCGGCGCTCCCTCAGTACTGCCCTCCGACAGTGCGGCGCTCCCTCAGTACTGCCCCTCCGACAGTGCAGCGCTCCCTCAGTACCGCCCCTCCGACTGTGCGGCGCTCTGGGGTACCAGACCGCAGTGATGTGATTCTAACCATCATTCTCCCCCTCCCATTGTCCCTCCTCCCTCTCAAGGTGCCGACTCTGGCTGGGAACAGACACTGAGGTACCAGTCCCCAGTGAGATCGTTTCCCAACTCTCTCTTCCCCCTTTCACGCGCTTGAAGTCGCCAACTCGCGCAAAGGTGCGGAATGGGCTGCGGTCGCGTGCGGCGTCAGACGCTTGCTTGTGAACCTCCGTCTACCTCCCGCCGTACCCTGCTCCCGCCCCCCTCCACTCCCCCGCTTAAACATCCACCGTACCCCACCATCTCCTCCCTCACCCTAGCCCCTCCCCAACGCCAGCCCCTGCTCCCCCCAGAACTCTTACCGACACCGCCCCTCCCCCATAACCCTCTCCCTCCCTAACCATCCGCCCTCTCCACCTCCTCCCTCCCCTCCCCCCCAAACCAGTCTCTGATCCACTCCCATCTCACACCCGTTATTCCTGGTCAGTCTCTGATCCAATTTCATAGCCGCGACCCTTGGTCAGGCTCTGATCCACTCCCATCTCACACCCGTTATTCCTGGTCAGTCTCTGATCCAATTTCATAACCGTTATTCCTAGTCAGTCTCTGATCCACTCCCATCTCACACCCATTATTCACGGCCAGTCTCTGATCCACTCCCATCTCACACCCATTATTCACGGCCAGTCTCTGATCCACTCCCATCTCACACCCATTATTCACGGCCAGTCTCTGATCCACTCCCATCTCACACCCATTATTCACGACCAGTCTCTAATCCACTCCCCTCTCACACCCATTATTCACGGCCAGTCTCTGATCCACTCCCATCTCACACCCATTATTCACGGCCAGTCTCTGATCCACTCTCATCTCACACCCATGATTCACGTCCAGTCTCTACTCCACTCCCATCTCACACCCATTATTCACGGCCAGTCTCTGATCCACTCCCATCTCACACCCATTATTCACGGCCAGTCTCTAATCCACTCCCATCTCACACCCATTATTCACGGCCAGTCTCTGATCCACTCCCATCTCACACCCATTATTCACGGCCAGTCTCTGATCCACTCCCATCTCACCCCCATTATTCACTGCCAGTCTCTGATCCACTCCCATCTCACACCTGTTCTTCACCCCTCCTCCCCGTCTAACGCACTCCACCCCCCTCCCTACTCCCCCAGAGTCCAGCAGTTCCCGAGTCCAGCCTCGGCACCTACCCTTCGAAGCAATGCTCCCCTCGAAGAAGCCCTTGGAGACGGTCAGGAGCGGCCAGTTGGTGTCGAGGGGCATGACGGGAGGTGGCGGCTGCAGCAGCTTGGCTTCGGGGTCGATCTCCGGCACCTGGGGTGGAGGGGCAGAAAGGGGAGAGAGGGGAGAGAGGCGCGAGGTCAAGGGTCAAGTTCAAACAGGGTCAAGATGCAGAGAAGAGGGGAAAAAAAGCCAAAATGGCGCTCGCCACTCACCACTTCCTTTTCCGGGTCGAAGGTCGCCTTCAGGGCTGCGGCCTCCTCGTCCAGGCCGTGCGTGGCTGCAGTCAGATAGGCCAACGACTCTGCGAGGGGCAGGAGAGAGAGAGAGAGAGAAAGAGAATGACCGAAGGGATGGGATACTTGCCTTCATTAGCCGAGGCATAGAATATAAGAGCCAGGGAGGTTATGATGGAGCTGTACAAAACGCTAGTTAGGCCACAGTTGGAATACTGTGTGCAGTTCTGGTCGCCACACTATAGGAGGGATGTGATTGCATTGGAGAGGGTGCAGAGGAGATTCACCAGGATGTTACCTGGGCTGGAGCGCTTCAGCTATGAAGAGAGACTGGGCAGGCTGGGGTTGTTTTCCTTAGAGCAGAGAAGGCTGAGGGGGGGGGACCTGATTGAGGGTTACATAGAAACATAGAAACTAGGAGCAGGAGTAGGCCATTCGGCCCCTCGAGCCTGCTCCGCCATTCGATGAGATCATGGCTGATCATCCAAACTCAGTACGCTGTCCCTGCCTTCTCCCCATATCCCTTGATACCTTTAGCTTTAAGAAATATATCTAACTCAACCTTGAATATATTTAATGACTTGGCCTCAACTACCTTCTGTGGTAGAGAATTCCACAGGTTCACCACTCTCTGGGTGAAGAAATTCTACCTCATTTCTGTCCTAAATGGCTTACCCCTTATCCTTAGATTATGACCCCTGGTTCTGGACTCTCCGACCATCGGGAACATTCTTCCTGCATCTAGTTTGTCCAGACCTGTCAGAATTTTATATGTTTCGATGAGATCCCCTCTCATTCCTCTATACTCCAGTGAGTATAAGCCCAATCGACCCAATCTCTCCTCATATGTCATTCCTGCCATCCCAGGTATCAGCCTTGTGAATCTTCGCTGAACTCCTTCCATGGCAAGAACATCCTTCCTCAGATAAGGCGACCAAAACTGCACACAGTACTCAAGGTGTGGTCTCACCAAGGCCCTGTACAACTGCAGCAGGACATCCCTGTTCCTATACTCAAACCCTTTCGCTATGAAGGCCAACATACCATTTGCCTTCTTCACCGCCTGCTGCACCTGCATGCTTACTTTCAGCGACTGGTGCACAAGGACACCCAGGTCTCGTTGCACTTCCCCTTCTCCCAATCTATTGCCATTCAGATAATAGTCTGCCTTTCTGTTTTTGACACCAAAGTGGACAACCTCGCACTTATCCACGTTATATTGCATCTGCCACGCTTCTGCCCACTCACCCAACCTGTCCAAATCATCCTGGAGTTTCTCGGTATCCTCCTCGCAGCACACACTCCCACCCAGCTTTGTGCAAAATTATGAGGGGCATAGATAGGGTAGAGAGAAAGGAACTTTTCCCCTTAGTAGAGGGGTCAATAACCAGGGGGCATAGTTTCAAGGTAAGGGGGATGGAGGTTTCGAGGGGATTTGAGGAGAAACTTTTTCACCCAGAGGGTGGTTGGAATCTGGAACTCACTGCCTGAAAGGGTGGTCAAGGCAGGAACCCTCACAACATTCAAGAAGCATTTAGATGAGCACTTGAAACGCCATAGCGTACAAGGCTACGGACCAAGTGCTGGAAAATGGGATTAGAATAGACAGGGCTTGATGGCCGGCGCGGACACGATGGGCCAGGGGTCACAGTCTAAGGATAAGGGGTAAGCCATTTAGGACTGAGATGAGGAGGAATTTCTTCACCCAGAGAGTGGTGAACCTGTGGAATTCTCGACCACAGAAGGCAGTAGAGGCCAATTCATTAAATATATTCACGAAGGAGTTGGATATATTTCTTAATGCTAAAGGGATCAACGGATATGGAGTGAAAGCAGGGACAGGGTTCTGAATTTGGATGATCAGCCATGATCGCATTGAATGGCGGAGCAGGCTAGAGGGGCCGAATGGCCTACTCCTGCTCCTATCTTCTATGTTTCTATGGGCCGAAGAGACTCTTTCTGTGCTGTATAACTCGACGACTCTATGAGACACAGCCGGCCAAACACACACACACAGCGCCACACACTGCCCCACACACATTCACACTGCGCCCTGTAAGAAATAGCTGTTCGATTCAAAGATGGCTTTGAATTCTTCGAACAGAGACTGAACAGATAGCAGAAATGCCAGCAAGGTCGAATATCGAGCGTGAAAAGGACAAATAGAAGTGATAAGGGAATCGTAAAATGCAAAACAACACAGGGTGCTGGGATAATAGACAAAAATGGAGCCAAAAAGTCATAACATGTCCTGAAAGAAACATAACAAAACATTCCTCAGAAAGATAAGAGGGAGGCCTCGACAGCCAGGCAGAAAGGGACATTGAGGGATCTTTTCCCGCACCACACTTGGGTTACAGATGATTATAGGTGATTGACGTTAGATAGATCACAGCCCACTGAAATAACTCTAAATATAGAGGGCTGAGAAGAAGTCAGGCAGCGAGGGGGCAAAGGCTTTTTCGAGGTGGAAATCAATGCTGGCTCACGCCTAACACCTCCAACAGCTCGGGGGATGAATCAACAGAAGTGACTGCTGTAACTGACGGGCAGAGACCCACTGACCCGAGACCTCCACGCTGCCTCATCAGACATCCAACCAACCAACCGTCCGGTCGTGGCGTTACGATTCAGGAGTTGTAGATGGCTCTCTACTGTCACGGGTTGTATGTCTATTATACTCGGCTTAAACCATATGTAATATCTGATTATGCTTTAACACGGTAGCTCTTTAATAAAAAGCCTTGCAACTTCTAAAACCCTTTGGGTGATGTGTGTGTGGCCTGTGATCCTAATCTTACAGCCACACACACACACACACACACACCGCGCCCCACACGCGCACACTGACTGCGCCCCACCACGCACGCACACTGACTGCGCCCCACACGCACGCACACTGACTGCGCCCCACACGCACACTGACTGCGCCCCACACGCACACACAATGACTGCGCCCCACACACACACAATGACTGCGCCCCACACACACACACAATGACTGCGCCCCACACACACACACAATGACTGCGCCCCACACACACACACAATGACTGCGCCCCACACACACACACAATGACTGCGCCCCACACACACACAATGACTGCGCCCCACACACACACACAATGACTGCGCCCCACACACACACACACTGACTGCGCCCCACACACACACTGACTGCGCCCCACACACACACACAATGACTGCGCCCCACACACACACACAATGACTGCGCCCCACACACACACACAATGACTGCGCCCCACACACACACACGACTGCGCCCCACACGCACACACACTGACTGCGCCCCACACGCACGCACACTGACTGCGCCCCACACGCACGCACACTGACTGCGCCCCCACACGCACACACACTGACTGCGCCCCACACGCACACACACTGACTGCGCCCCACAAACACACACTGACTGCGCCCCACACACACACACTGACTGCGCCCCACACGCACACACACTGACTGCGCCCCACACGCACACACACTGACTGCGCCCCACACGCACACACACTGACTGCGCCCCACACGCACACACACTGACTGCGCCCCACACGCACACACACTGACTGCGCCCCACACGCACACACACTGACTGCGCCCCACACGCACACACACTGACTGCGCCCCACACGCACACACACTGACTGCGCCCCACACGCACACACACTGACTGCGCCCCACACGCACACACACTGACTGCGCCCCACACACACACACTGACTGCGCCCCACACGCACACACACTGACTGCGCCCCACACACACACACTGACTGCAACACACACACAGACGTTGAATTATTCTCCTTACTCTGTCCGCAGTTTTTCAGGATCCGAACTCGCTCAACGACATCCCCCAGATACAGGGCGTTCTGGTAGTGTCCGCTCATATCCTTCCGGATCTCCGCTAGAGAGAGAGAGAGAGAGACGGAGAAAAATCAGCCCAGGGCTCCCTGTAACCATCCCTCGAGGTTTGGCACACGAAGCCAGCACTGCCCCGGGGTTTAGAGCAATTGATTACATCAACGGTTGTCGCGTTGAACTCTCCCCGGCCTCCCACACCAGGTCCGAACCCATCTTCTCCGAACCCTGCCCTTTGCCCGGTTCTTGACCCCTGCCCTTGGCCCTCCCCGCTAACCCTGCCCGTTGCCTGGTTCCTGACCCCTGCCCTTCGCCCTCCCCCCTAACCCTGCCCATTGGCCGGTTCCTGACCACTGCCCTTCACCCTCCCCCCTAACCCTGCCCGTTGCCCGGTCCCCGACCATTCACCCCTGCCCTCTCACCGATCTTCATCATCTTGCGGAGTTTCTCCAGGTTGCCGGTGATGAGATAGAGGAAGGACAGCTTGTCGAAGTTCTTGGTGCGCTGGTAACACATCTCCACAATCTGGTGGTTACCCTGCAGCAAGGCCAGCTCCCCCAGCTTCTCCCAGCAACTCTTGTCGTCCAAGGCCTTGGCGGCTTCCAGGGCGATCTGGGGGCGGGGAGAGCGAGAGGGCAGTGAGA
>JASTWF010002677.1:0-19140 GCA_030390025.1 Squalus acanthias | reverse complement strand
CCATTGGAACTGTACCCCAACACGGGTCAGTGACCCTGGAACTGTACCCCAACACGGGTCAGTGCCCATTGGAACTGTACCCCAACACGGGTCAGTGACCCTGGAACTGTACCCCAACACAGGTCAGTGCCCCTGGAACTGTACCCCAACACAGGTCAGTGCCCATTGGAACTGTACCCCAACACGGGTCAGTGACCCTGGAACTGTACCCCAACACGGGTCAGTGCCCCTGGAACTGTACCCCAACACGGGTCAGTGCCCCTGGAACTGTACCCCAACACGGGTCAGTGACCCTGGAACTGTACCCCAACACAGGTCAGTGCCCCTGGAACTGTGCCCCAACACAGGTCAGTGCCCCTGGAACTGTACCCCAACACAGGTCAGTGCCCCTGGAACTGTGCCCCAACACAGGTCAGTGCCCCTGGAACTGTACCCCAACACAGGTCAGTGCCCCTGGAACTGTACCCCAACACAGGTCAGTGCCCCTGGAACTGTACCCCAACACAGGTCAGTGCCTATTGGAACTGTACCCCAACACGGGTCAGTGACCCTGGAACTGTACCCCAACACAGGTCAGTGCCCCTGGAACTGTGCCCCAACACAGGTCAGTGCCCCTGGAACTGTACCCCAACACGGGTCAGTGCCCCTGGAACTGTGCCCCAACACAGGTCAGTGCCCATTGGAACTGTACCCCAACACAGGTCAGTGCCTATTGGAACTGTAGCCCAACATGGGTCAGTGACCCTGGAACTGTACCCCAACACAGGTCAGTGCCTATTGGAACTGTACCCCAACACGGGTCAGTGACCCTGGAACTGTACCCCAACACGGGTCAGTGCCCCTGGAACTGTACCCCAACACGGGTCAGTGCCCCTGGAACTGTACCCCAACACGGGTCAGTGCCTATTGGAACTGTAGCCCAACATGGGTCAGTGACCCTGGAACTGTACCCCAACACGGGTCAGTGCCCCTGGAACTGTACCCCAACACGGGTCAGTGCCCCTGGAACTGTACCCCAACACGGGTTAGCGCCTTCAGGGCAGGAGGGACGAGAGTTGGGGAAGAAGAGATCCAATTGGAGGATGTATGGAGCAGCGCTTGCAATGGCGAGGAGCTGCTCGAGGTCGCCCCCTCCTGGTGGAATCACATTGTTACTGAGCGCCTCCAGGGGGTGCTTCAGGCTGTTCCATTGGGCACTTGGTTCCGGGGCACCTCCTTTGATGTTTTGTGAAATTTGTTTCAATTTTCGAACCCGATGTACAGAAACGCCTGTTAAAAAGCATTTCTGATCTTCTTTGGGCCAATTGAGAGAAAAAAATAAGTCACTGTGCTGCCTGAAAAGATTCAACGGTGATTGCGGTCGGCTGTTTGTACAGTTGCTGGAGTCACTGCTGCCCAGAGTGTAAATAATCGATTGCCTCGCACTCTGCAGGACGCTGGATGAATGGACTTTCGGGGGAAAGCAGGAGGATCTCAGCCCCCAGATGTTGGCCCTTCGTAACCTGAAACGCAAACACTGTCTGGAGAACGGGAACTTTCTGGTACGAACTGAACTATCAACACACTCAGAACCATCTGTTGGCTGGGACTGGTCAGCTTGTTTGGTTGGTTGGTTGCCTGGCTAGTTAGTCAGCTAGTTGCATAGTCTGTTGGTGACAAGTTGACCCATGGGTTGGTAAACTGGTCAGATAGCCAGCAGGTTGGTAGAATGGGTGGTTCCCTGGCTTATTAGTGGGCTGGTTGGGTATGTGGTTGGTTCATTGGTTGGATGATTGGCTAGTTAGTTTGGTTAGTGGGCTGGTTGGGTTGGTGGGCTGGTTTGGTTAGTGGGCTGGTTGTGTTAGTGGGCTGGTTTGGTTGGTGGGCTGGTTGGGTTGGTGGGCTGGTTTGGTTAGTGGGCTGGTTGGGTTAGTGGGCTGGTTTGGTTAGTGGGCTGGTTTGGTTAGTGGGCTGGTTGTGTTAGTGGGCTGGTTGGGTTGGTGGGCTGGTTGGGTTAGTGGGCTGGTTTGGTTAGTGGGCTGGTTTGGTTAGTGGGCTGGTTTGGTTAGTGGGCTGGTTGGGTTAGTGGGCTGGTTTGGTTAGTGGGCTGGTTTGGTTAGTGGGCTGGTTGGGTTAGTGGGCTGGTTGGGTTGGTGGGCTGGTTTGGTTAGTGGGCTGGTTTGGTTAGTGGGCTGGTTTGGTTAGTGGGCTGGTTTGGTTAGTGGGCTGGTTGGGTTAGTGGGCTGGTTGGGTTAGTGGGCTGGTTTGGTTAGTGGGCTGGTTTGGTTAGTGGGCTGGTTGGATTAGTGGGCTGGTTTGGTTAGTGGGCTGGTTTGGTTAGTGGGCTGGTTGGATTAGTGGGCTGGTTTGTTCGGTGGGCTGGTTGGTTAGTGAACTGGTTTGGTTAGTGGGCTGGTTGGTTTAGTGGGCTGGTTTGGTTAGTGGGCTGGTTGGTTAGTGGGCTGGTTTGGTTAGTGGGCTGGTTGGTTAGTGGGCTGGTTTGGTTAGTGGGCTGGTTGTGTTAGTGGGCTGGTTTGGTTCGGTATCTGGTTGGTTTGGTATCTGGTTGGTTTGGTCAGTGGGCTGGGTTGGTTTGGTATCTGGTTTGGTTTGGTATCTGGTTGGTTTGGTATCTGGTTGGTTTGGTATCTGGTTGGTTTGGTATCTGGTTGGTTTGCCGGCTGGGTGATTGGCTCGTTAGTTGACTGGTTGGATAGCTGGTTAAATGGCTGTTATTTATTTGGAGTTACAGGTTTTGATTTAATTTGCTCCACAGGATTCTGTCTTGGATGTTTCAAGTATTGCAGACATTGTCCGAGTCACGGCAAAGCGACTGAAGAACCTGGAGAATATGGAAAGCAGTCTGGAGACAGAACCTCTCGCTCTGGTTACCCCAATGAGTAAGATCACCTTCTACTGTCTTTAATTTCAGATTTCCAGGGCTCCTGCTTTTGCTTATTCTCTGTCAGGTGCGACTTTGCCGGTTTGTGCTATTGAGTCTAGCGTATCAGAGAATGGGAATGGTGGCCTCGTGGTTATGGTACTGGACCAGTAACCCAGGGGTCCAAGTAGTTCAAATCCCACCAGGGCAAGTTGTGAGTTCAATAAATCTGGTCATTTGTGAACCAGCAGCAGGAAATGACCATGGAACCCAAGAGAGGGAACCTCCCGCCCTCCACATGACTCCAGTCCCACACCATGTGGTTGACTCTTCATCCCCTCAGGGCAACGAGGGATGGGCAGTAAACGCAGCCTTGCTTTGCCAGAAACAAATTAAAAATGTCGTTGCTGTAATCGATCCCCCCACGATTCCGTCCTCGGCCAACAGCAATCCAGTTATTCTAACCTTAGCCGGAGGGTAGTATGTGGGAGTGGGAGTGGGAGCTCAGGGCTGGTTTTGCCTCGTCTAACTTGATGCTGAAGGCCAACTCCCCCAAGATCCTCAAACAGATTGGGGATTGAACCTGGGACGCCCCAGTCTGTAATTCTCACTGGCACACAGGGTGGTGCATCTACCCACTGAGGGATCTCCGAGAGGAAGACATCTTCACTTTAACAGCGAACCTTGTCCCGGACTGGAAATAACCCAAGCTGAGATTCCACTGAAAGTACCGAAGGGGCATTTTTTATTTATTCTTTCGTGGGATGTGGGTGTCACTGGCAAGGCCGGCATTTATTGTCCACCCCTAATTGCCCTTGAGAAGGTGGTGGTGAGCCGCCTTCTTGAACCGCTGCAGTCCCGTGTGGTGAAGGTGCTCCCACAGTGCTGTTAGGGAGGGAGTTCCAGGATTTTGACCCAGCGACGATGAAGGAACGGCCGGTATATTTCTAAGTCAGGATGGTGTGTGTGTGTGTGACTTGGAGGGGAACTTGGACTGTCGCTTGCTTTGGGTGTGAGGTTACGCTGAGGCCCCGTGTGGGTGGATGGTAAAGATCCCACGGCACGATTGAAAGAAGAGCAGGGGAGTTCTCCCCGTGTGCTGACCAACCTTCCTCACTCAACCAACACCACCAGAAACTGATTAGCTGGTCATTCATGTGGGGCATTGCTGGCCCGGTACACCCCTTGCCTATATCAACAACAACAACTTGCATTTATATAGCACCTTTAACGTAGTTAAAAACATCCCAAGGTGCTTCACAGGAGCGATTATCAAACAGAATTTAATATCCAGACAACAAGAGTTGTCACACTCATCGGGCTGGATTTTGATACTGGGGTGGGTTGGGGTCGTGTTATCCACCCGACTGCAATTGGATGTGGGAGATTGATGCAATTTTCACCTAATTGGGCAATTGAGTTCCAGCATGTGGGAACCCATGAGCCAATTAGTGTTTTCAGTCTGACGGTCGCCTCTGATGATGTCATCATTGCTGCTGCATTGAAGGTCTGCAAAGACTGCCTGGCCTTTGCTGTGAGAGGACCTGGATGCAAAATGAGCAGCAGCCCTAAGTCTGCTCCCAGATATTTTTACACCACCACTCCCAGATATGTCTCCCATTCACCACCACTCCCAGGCCGGCCAGCCGGCGTCAGCTATCCATATCCAAATGTGCTTCCGCCAGGTTTCACAATCGTGTTTCAGAACAGGCGTGCTTCACGTAGAACAAGGGTTAAAATCACAAAGGCCTTTCAAAATGGCATTATAGAGGCAATTTAGTGCTTGTTAAGGGCTTTAACAGCCTATCCCGCCTCTTAGAGTCGGGACCAGCAGACAGGATTTAATGAAAATTGCGTGGAGGCGGGATGGAGGCGGACTTGTGCCCGCCCGCCAGTTTTCGCAATTTTAACCCCCCACACGCCTCCAAACCCGCCTCCACGGGTCAATGAAAATCCAGCCCTTTGTGTGCGAAGCATTTCTACATCATAAGGCACTACAAAGAAAGACTCGCATTTCTATAGCGCCTTTTACAACCTCAGGACATCCCAAAGCGCTTTACAGTCAATGAAGTGTTTTTGGAGAGTAGTCACTGTTGTAATGTAGGAAACGCGGCAGCCAATTTGCGCACAGCAAGCTCCCACAAACAGCAATGTGATAATGACCAGATAATCTGTGTTTAGTGATGTTGATTGAGGGATAAATATTGGCCCCAGGACACAGGGGAGAACTCCCCTGCTCTTCTTCGAAATAGTGGCCGTGGGATCTTTTGCGTCCACCTGAGAGAGCAGACGGGGCCTCGGTTTAACGTCTCATCTGAAAGACGGCACCTCCGACAGTGCGGCGCTCCCTCAGTACTGCCCCTCCGACAGTGTAGCAGTCCCTCAGTACTGCCCCTCCGACAGTGCGGCGCTCCCTCAGTACTGCCCCTCCAACAGTGCGGCGTTCCCTCAGCACTGCCCCTCCAACAGTGCAGCGCTCCCTCAGTACTGCCCCTCCGACAGTGCGGCGCTTCCTCAGTACTGCCCCTCCGACAGTGCGGCGCTTCCTCAGTACTGCCCCTCCGACAGTGCGGTGCTCCCTCAGCACCGCCCCTCCGACAGTGCAGCGCTCCCTCAGTACTGCCCCTCCGACAGTGTAGCAGTCCCTCAGTACTGCCCCTCCGACAGTGCGGCGCTCCCTCAGTGCTGCCCCTCCGACAGTGCAGTGCTCCCTCAGCACCGCCCCGCCGACAGTGCAGCGCTCCCTCAGTACTGCCCCTCCGACAGTGCGGCGTTCCCTCAGTACTGCCCCTCCGACAGTGCAGCACTCCCTCAGTACTGCCCCTCCGACAGTGCGGCGCTCCCTCAGTACTGCCCCTCCGACAGTGCGGCATTCCCTCAGTACTGGCCCTCCTACAAGGCGGCGCTCCCTCAGTACTGCCCCTCCGACAGTGCGGCGCTCCCTCAGTACTGCCCCTCCGACAGTGCGGCGTTCCCTCAGTACTGCCCCTCCGACAGTGCGGCACTCCCTCAGTACTGCCCCTCCGACAGTGCGGCACTCCCTCAGTACTGCCCCTCCGACAGTGCGGCGCTCCCTCAGTACTGCCCCTCCGACAATGCGGCGTTCCCTCAGTACTGCCCCTCCGACAGTGCGGCGTTCCCTCAGTACTGCCCCTCCGACAGTGCAGCGCTCCCTCAGTACTGCCCCTCCGACAGTGCGGCGTTCCCTCAGTACTGCCCCTCCGACAGTGCAGCGCTCCCTCAGTACCGCCCCTCCGACAGTGCGGCACTACCTCAGTACTGCCCCTCCGACAGTGCGGCGCTCCCTCAGTACTGCCCCTCCGACAGTGCGGCGTTCCCTCAGTACTGCCCCTCCGACAGTGCAGCGCTCCCTCAGTACTGCCCCTCCGACAGTGCGGCGCTCCCTCAGTACTGTCCCTCCGACAGTGCAGCGCTCCCTCAGTACCGCCCCTCCGACAGTGCGGCGCTCCCTCAGTACTGCACTGGGAGTGTCAGCCTAGATTTTTGTGCTTAAGTCCCTGGAGTGGGACTTGAACCCACAACCTTCTGACTCAGAGGCGAGTGTTCTACCAACTGAGTTGACACTAAAAACAAAAGGCCTTCGATAAGGTCCCACATAAAAGATTAGCATGGAAAATTGAAGCTCATGGGATAAAGGGGAAAGTATTGACGTGGATAGAGAACTGGCTGTCAGATAGAAAACAGAGAGTTGGAATAAACGGCTCATTTTCTGAATGGCAGGCAGTAACAAGTGGGGTACCACAGGGATCTGTCCTGGGTCCCCAGCTGTTCACAATTTATATTAATGACCTGGATCAGGGAGTCGAATGCAGCATTTCCAAATTTGCAGACGACACTAAACTAGGAGGGGGGGTGGGCTCAGAGGAGGAGACCAGGAAGCTCCAGAGCGATTTGGACAGACTGGGTGATTGGGCGGATAAATGGCAGATGCACTATAATGTGGACAAGTGCGAAGTTATCCACCTTGGGTGCAGGAACGGGAGGGCAAATTATTATTTAAATGGCAATAAATTGGGAGAGGGGGAAGTACAGAGAGACCTGGGTGTTCTTGTACACCAGTCACTGAAGGCGAGCATGCAGGTGCAACAGGCGGTCAAGAAGGCAAACGGTATGCTGGCCTTCATAGCAAAAGGGTTGGAATACAGGAACAGGGATACCTTGCTGCAGCTGTACAGGGCACTGGTGAGACCACACCTCGAGTACTGTGTACAGTTTTGGTCGCCTCATCTGAGGAAAGATGTTCTTGCCATGGAGGGGGTGCAGCGGCGATTCACCAGGCTGATACCAGGAATGGCGGGATTGACCTATGAGGAGAGACTATGTAGTTTAGGGATGTACACACTGGAGTTTAGAAGATTGAGAGGGGACCTCATAGAAGTGTATAAAATTCTGACAGGTCTAGACAGATTAGATGCAGAAGGAATGTTTCCCTTGGCGGGTGAGAACAGAACTAGAGGACATAATTTAAGGATAAGGGCTAAACCATTTAGGACAGAAATGAGGGGGAATTTCTTCACTCAGAGAGTGGTGAACCTGTGGAACTCATTGCCACAGAGGGCAGTGTACGCCAGCTCATTAAATATATTTAAGAGGGAATTAGATATATTTCTACAGGCAAAAGGGGTTAAGGGTTACGGAGAGAAGGCGGGGACGGGATACTGAATTGAAGGATCAGCCATGATCTCATTAAATGGCGGAGCAGGCTCGAAGGGCCGGATGGCCTACTCCTGCTCCTATCTTCTATGTATCTATGTATAAACTAAGAAATACAGGTGCTGCCAGTGTTTTGTGCAGCCTAACGTTCTGTTGTCTCTCTCCAGCGCTGACCATGCAATTGTTGGGGACGGAGGGGTCTGGGCCCCGGGAGCTGACTCGTTACGACTGTGAGGTCAACGCCCCAGTGCCGGGCAGGTGTCGTCTCCTGCAGGGAGCGGAGTTACTGAAAGCTCTGGACCAGGTCTCGTGAAACCGCCTCTCTGCACAAACGCCGTTCCCCATCGGAAATCCTTCAGGACTCTACACTCATTCTCGATCCAGCGGGGCAGCAGGGGGGGGTGGGGGCCCTAGTCAATCCTGCACCTCGATTAAACCGTCACCGTCTTCGAGCAGCCCTTGCTTCACCAGTCAACGTACCAGAGCTTTCGGAGGCTGGAGGAGGTTCGAGCCGGCGCTGGGGGCTTTCCCTAACTCACTGAAACCCAACCTTTACTGGAGCTAAAAGGAAAAACCACCCCGGTGTGTGTCCCCCCCCCCACCACATACCCCAGCCACAGGCCCATTAATGTGCTTCGGCCTGAGGATTGCACTGGAAGTGCTGGGTTTCCATGACCTGGATTCAGCAGCCTCCCCGAGACTGACGCACATTGCAACCGGCCAGTCTCGAAGGTGGCTGTTTAATCCAGGATTCACTGAACAACTGCACCTTGCTGGAAACCTTGTGAGCATCTCACACTCTGTCTCTCTCTCTCGCTCGCTCTGTGTCTCTCTCTCTCGCAGTCTCTCTGTCTCTTCCCTATTTCTACCCACCTGTGTCTCAGTGTGGGGTGCAAACACCAACTGAGGATGAGGAGAAATTTCTTCACTCAGAGGGTGGTGAACCTGTGGAATTCTCTACCACAAAAGGCTGTGGAGGCCAAGTCACTGAGTATATTTACGAAGGAGAAAGATAGATTTCTAGACACAAAAGGCATCGAGGGGTATGGGGAGAGAGCGGGAATATGGTATTGAGATAGAGGATCAGCCATGATCATATTGAATGGCGGAGCAGGCTCGAAGGGCCGAATGGCCGACTCCAGCTCCTATTTTTTATGTTTCTATCAATAGAGGAACACAGAAGGGAGGCAGAAGAAATATGTTCACGAGGAGCATCCCTGATTATAATCGCTCCACCATTGGCGGCCGTGCCTTCAGCTGCCTGGGCCCTAAGCTCTGGAATTCCCTCCCTAAACCTCTCTGCCTCTCTCTCCTCCTTTAAGACGCTCCTTAGAACCTACCTCTTTGACCAAGCCTTTGGTCACCTGCCCTAATTTCTCCTATGGAGTATGGGGAGAGAGCGGGAGTATGGTATTGAGATAGAGGATCAGCCATGATCATATTGAATGGCGGAGCAGGCTCGAAGGGCCGAATGCTGCTCCTATTTTCCTATTTTTCTTTGTTTCTAACTGTAGCTCCGAACTGTGGGAAGGAGCTGACCGGGAACACGAGGCAGCTCTTTGGCAAGGTCTCGCGTCGTACTTGGCTGGGCCCAGCAGTTCAACTGGAGAAATCTTAATCTTTAAAAAATATATATTAACCAAAGATCACAGATTCCTGCACGCGCCCCTGCACGGAGCGGCACTTCTGTCCCGAACAGTTTTCCGCAGGGCTGCAATCGGGGAACCAGCTGAGAAGCTCTTGTGTCCAGGAGGTTCCGGGTCTCGCAGTGGCAGCCCCTGTGTGTCTGAGAAAGGAGAGACAGGAACATGTAGCTCTGTCGGGAGCCGTAGCACGGTATCCCCGGGGCTTCGGGGCGGAGAGAGAAAATAAATCAATAAAAAGCCACCCTCCCTTTCGAAGACTATCTCCCAGCACCTTCTGTGGTGGCCGTGCCTTCAGCTGCCTGGGCCCCAAGCTCTGGAATTCCCAGCCTAAACCTCTCCGCCTCGCTACCTCTCTCTCCTCCTTTAAGACGCTCCTTAAAGCCCAAGTCCCGTTCACCCATCACCCCCTGTTGCTCGCTGACCTACATTGGCTCCCGGTCCGGCAACGCCTCAAACTTAAAATTCTCATCCCTCCATGGCCTCGCCCCCCCTCCCTATCTCCGTAACGTCCTCCAACCCGACATCCCTTCGAGATTTCTGAGTTCCTCTAATTCTGGCCTCTTGTGCATCCCCCACTCCTTTCGCTCCACCATTGGCGGCCGTGCCTTCATCTGCCTGGGCCCCAAGCTCTGGAATTCCCTCCCTAAACCTCTCCGCCTCTCTCTCCTCCTTTAAGATGCTCCTTAAAACCTACCTCTTTGACCAATCCCTGTCCTAATATCTACTGATGTGGCTCCGGGGTCAAATTTTGTGTGATAATCGTTCCTGTGAAGAGCCTTGAGACGTTTTACTATGTTAAAGACGTTGTATAAATACAAGCTGTTGTTATAAATGTCGACAATCCCCATGCAGCTAGTGCGGGAGGGTGGAAATGTGCAGGGAACACGCGCTCCTCTCTGTACACCTCTCAGTGGCCGCTGTCTGTTCTCTCGATCGGGGAGCAATGCACATCAGAGAGAGAGGTAAATACGAGGAGGGTGGGAAATATATAAATACGGAGGGGGCACCAGTAATATCGGCAGGAACTGAGCTGATGCAGTGCCTCTTATCTCCCAAACTCCACAGTACATAGCTCAGCACTGGCTGGGTAAACACCCACACACTTACTGCTCGAAGACAGAGTGGAGCTTTAACGACACATTCCCACTGATCTGTACACAAAACCCCGGCAACACGGTAAACAGAAAAGAAACAATTAGCGGATTGCTAAAATATATGTATTTTTTATTCGTTCCTGGGATGTGGGCGTCGCTGGCAAGGCCAGCATTTATTGCCCATCCCCTAATTGCCCCTCGAGAAGGTGGTGGTGAGCCACCTTCTTGAACCGCTGCAGTCCGTGTGGTGAAGGTGCTCCCACAGCGCTGTTAGGAAGGGAGTTCCAGGACTTTGACCCAGCGACGATGAAGGAACGGCCGATTATTTATCACTTACTATGGTGCAAATATACTGGTGCAATCTCCGGCAATTTGCAATGGTGCTACAGGCTTTGATTGCCAATCCTCCAGGATTGTCCTGGAGTCTTCAGGAACTAAAGATTAATCTCCCGCGGGCAAAACCCGGGAGAAAAATCACAGTGGCATTAAAAAAAATTGTGCTTTTCTTTTCCATTTACTTTGAAGATTTTTTGTTTACTAGTTTTAGAAATATTGGAGATGGGAAAATAGGCGGCTTGACTGACAATCAATAATCATCTAATCGGGTAAGAAAGAGTCTTGTCGGCTTTTCGATTGGGCCGCCGCGGGGATGGACATGTTGGGTGACCAATGGCGGGCGTGTTGGGGGCGGAGCCCTGCGGGGATGGACGTGTTGGACGACCAATGCCATGTCACGCAAGCTCCCAGAATCCAGAGTTGCCAATTCTACTGGAGACAGGCACGGGACCATCTCACCCATCCAACTCCACACTGACTCCTGCATATGTGGTGAAGCAATTGTGAACAGGAGCCTCCCGTCACTGGCTCTTGTGAACAGGAGCCTCCTGTCACCAGCTCTTGTGAACGGGAGCCTCCCGTCACCGGCTCTTGTGAACAGGAGCCTCCCGTCGCCAGCTCTTGTGAACGGGAGCCTCCCGTCATCGCCCCGTCCTACCGAATGTTGATTCAGTGTCTCTGCCACCAGGCGCTTGATTTGATTTCTGATCAAACTGGGATGGGTTCTTATTACACAGACAAATGTTGTGGGTCTGATTGGTTGGAATATAACCTGTATCATCATCATCATTAAATGTTTTATCTTTTAAAAAAATGTAATCAACAGAATCTTGTCATTCTGGGAAATAAAAGAAACTTTAATATTTGTTCTGCAGTGTGTTTCTTTACTGACATCACCGGCTGATTTTGGATCCCAGGGTTGTCCCTCATGTATTGTTTGATAAAAGTGAACTTTAGTGAGATAATCGAATTTGTTTATATATAAAAGAACTTGTATTTCTATAACATCTTTCACCACCTCAGGTCATCCCAAAGCGCTTTACAGCCAATGAAGTACTTTTTGAAGTGTAGTCACTGTTGTAATGTAGGAAACGCGGCAGCCTATTTGCGCACAGCAAGCTCCCACAAACAGCAATGTGATAATGACCAGATCATCTGTTTTTTAGTGATGTTGATTGAGGAATAAATATTTCAAATAAAACTGTTGGACTATAACCTGGTGTTGTGCGACCCTTCAAAATAGTGCCATGGGATTTTTATGTTCACCTGAGAGGGCAGACGGGGCCTCGATTTAATGTTTCATCCGAAAGACGGCACCTCCGACAGTGCAGCACTCCCTCAGCACTGCACTGGGAGTGTCTAGATTTTGTGCTCAAGTCTCTGGAGTGGGACTTGAACCCACAACCTTCTGACTCAGAGTGCTGCCCACTGAGCCACTGTAACACATAATACTCTAACTCATTCTGCGGAACTCCTCAGTCTGCGCTTCAACGCAAAGGCCTTTAACTGCAAGCGTGGTGGCCTTCCACTCCTCTCCTACACTCTTCGTCCTTCAAGCCCTGCACGAGAGGCCTTGACCTTTCACCTGACCTGCCAAAACTCAGAGCGGGATTTATACGTAGATTCACCCTCTGGTCTTTTCTCCTGTTTGAAAATTATCAGCATAATTGTGAAGGATAGAAATTACACTGGGGCAGAGGAGTACAGTAGGACGGTGGGAGTTATACTGCGGGTGACGAGTTACACTGGGGCAGAGGAGTACAGTAGGACAGTGGGAGTTATACTGCGGGTGACGAGTTTCATTGGGGCTGAGGGGTACAGTAGGGCGGTGGGAGTTATACTGCGGGTGACGAGTTACACTGGGGCTGAGGGGTACAGTAGGGTGGTGGGAGTTATACTGCGGGTGACGAGTTACACTGGGGCTGAGGGGTACAGTAGGGCGGTGGGAGTTATACTGCGGGTGACGAGTTACACTGGGGCTGAGGGGTACAGTAGGGTGGTGGGAGTTATACTGCGGGTGACGAGTTTCATTGGGGCTGAGGGGTACAGTAGGGCGGTGGGAGTTATACTGCGGGTGACGAGTTTCATTGGGGCTGAGGGGTACAGTAGGGCGGTGGGAGTTATACTGCGGGTAATGAGGTACACTGGGACTGCACTAGGGTGGTGGGGTGCGGGGATTGCGTTGAGGCCATTTATTCCCCACTGCTGAAGACATTGGGTTTTCTGGCGCCAGTCCCAGTGACATCAAACAACCCATGACTGGGACAGTGCCCGAGACATCTTTAAATCTCACACTGACTGCGGACCATAGAAAGCAGTACGATGGCTCCCCCCAGTGGCTTAGCTGGGGAAGGCGACGTCTAAACTCAGCCATTCGGACCCCAACAACTTAGATTTATAGATCACCTTTAATGTAGCAAAACGCCCCAAGGCGCTGCACAGGAACGTGATCAGACAGAACTTAACTTGCCACACGAGGAGATATTAGGGCAGGTGACCAAAAGCTTGGTCAAAGGGGTAGGTTTTAAGGAGTTCTGCTATCCCTGGTCCTAACTGGTTAAATGCTTCACACCGACTCCCGCTGCATTCTGAGCCAGCTCCTTCAGCTGCCCCAAGTTGACGCTGAACCGAATCCTGTCCCCTCGACACTCGCACATTCCTCCAGCGAGATGCACTCGGCGGGGCAGGAACCCCGGACAGGTTTTTCCCCCCTTCCCAACCGAGGGTGCTGAGGCCAACGCGGATATCTCGGTGGGGGTGGGGAAGGGGAGGGCTGGAGGGAGTTACAGAGATAGGGAGGGGCCAAGGGCCATGGAAGGATTTGAAAACGAGGATGAGAATTTTTAAAATCGAGGCGCTGCTTAACCAGGAGCCAATGTAGGTCAGTGAGCACAGGGGGCGATGGGTGAACGGGACTCAGGGAACAGAGTTTTGGATGAACTCAAGTTTACGTAGGGTGGAATGTGGGAGGCCAGTCAGGAGTGCGTTGGAATAGTCGGAGTCTGGAGGTAACAAAGGCATGGAAGAGGGTTTCAGCAGCGGATGAGCTGAGGCAGGGGCGGAGACGGGCGATGTTACGGAGGTGGAAGTAGGCGGTCTTAGTGATGTAGCGGAAATATGGTCGGAAACTCAGCTCAGGGTCAAACGTGACGCCAAAAACACCGATTAATCATTTGCCTCACTAGGGGGTTTGAGGGCTGCTGTGTTTCCCTAAACCGTTACTGCATTTCAAAAGTAATTCGCCGGTTTTGTAGCGTTTTGAGACAGAGGGGCGTTGAGGTGCTATTTAAACGCAAGTACCGGACCCGATGTGGTCTGGACTTTAGGGACAACAGCCTGTAACTGGAGGTTCACAGCCCAGCTTTCGATCGTTACTCCAGTAACACCCTCCACCATCGGGGGACGGTCTGCCAATCACACACAACTCTGACTCACCTCACAACAGATTGGGAGCAGTATGGAACGGCATCCGAGAAATCCACTACACCAGGACTTTGTTTTTGCTCAACCCGAAGGCGTTAGCCACAGGCAGAGGAAGGATCCGTCACTGGAACAGGATTTATAGAAAGAATGTAAAAATCCCCCCCCCCTCTGGAAAGGGACCATCTGTGGTGGTTCGAACCACAGAGACCAGGAGGTGAAGAGATTCAAACCCCTCGGTCTGCAGTAAAGTGTCAGCCGTGGCTCAGTGGGCAGCACTCACGCCTCTGGGTCAGAACATACATACATACATAGGAATTAGGAGCAGGAGCCCACTCGGCCCCTCGAGCCCGCTTCGCCACTCGGCCCCTCGAGCCCGCTCCGCCCCTCGGCCCCGCTCCGCCACTTGGCCCCTCGAGCCCGCTCCGCCACTCGAGCCCGCTCCGCCACTCGGCCCCTCGAGCCCGCTCCGCCACTCGAGCCCACTCGGCCCCTCGAGCCCGCTCCGCCACTCGGCCCCTCGAGCCCGCTCCGCCCCTCGGCCCCGCTCCGCCACTCGGCCCCTCGAGCCCGCTCCGCCACTCGGCCCCTCGAGCCCGCTCCGCCCCTCGGCCCCTCGAGCCCGCTCCGCCCCTCGAGCCCGCTCCGCCACTCGAGCCCGCTCCGCCCCTCGAGCCCGCTCCTCCACTCGGCCCCTCGAGCCCGCTCCGCCACTCGGCCCCTCGAACCCGCTCCGCCACTCGGCCCCTCGAGCCCGCTCCGCCACTCGGCCCCTCGAGCCCGCTCCGCCACTCGAGCCCCGCTCCGCCCCTCGAGCCCACTTGGCCCCTCGAGCCCGCTCCACCCCTCGGCCCCTCGAGCCCGCTCCACCCCTCGGCCCCTCGAGCCCGCTCCGCTATTCAATAAGATCATGGCTGATCCGATTACTCCACATTCCCACCTACCCCCGATAACCTTTCACCCCCTTGCTTATCAAGAATCTATCTACCTCTGCCTTAAAAAATATTCAAAGACTCTGCTTCCACCGCCCTCTGAGGAAGAGAGTTCCAAAGACTCACGACCCTCAGAGAAAAAATTTCTCCTCATCTCTGTCTTAAATGGGCGACCCCTTATTTTTAAACAGTGACCCCTAGTTCTAGATACTCCCACAAGAGGAAACATCCTCTCCACATCCACCCTGTCCAGACCCCCTCAGGATCTTATATGTTTCAATCAAGATCGTGGGTTCAAGTCCCACTCCAGTACTTGAGAACAAACTCCAGGCCGACACCGCCAGGGCAGTGCTGACGGAGGGGCCGTCTTTCGGATGAGACGTTAAACCGAGGCCCCGTCCGCTCCCTCAGATGGACGTGAAAGATCCCACGGCATTATTTCGAAGAAGAGCAGGGGAGTTCTCCCCGGTGTCCTGGCCAATATTAATCCCTCAGAGGTGATCTTAGTGAAACATATAAGATACTGAGGGGGGCTCGACAAGGTAGATGCAGAGAGGATGTTTCCCCCTTATGGGGAAATATAGAACTTGGGGGCAGTTTCAGAATAAAGGGTCGCCCTTTTAGAACTGAGATGAGGAGGAATTTCTTCTCTCCGAGGGTCGTAAATCTGTGGAATTCTCTGCCCCAGAGAGCTGTGGAGGCTGGGTCATTAAATACATTTAAGGTGGAGATAGACAGATTTTTGCAAGATAAGGGAGTGACGGGTTATGGGGAGCGGGCGGGAAGTGGCTTTGAGCCCAAGATCAGCCATGATCTTATTGAATGGCGGAGCAGGCTCGAGGGGCCAAGTGGCCTGTTCCTGCTCCTATTTCTTATGTTCTCAACCAACATCACGAAAACAGATGATCTGGTCATTATCACATTTGTGGGAGCTTGCTGTGCGCAAATTGGCTGCCGCGTTTCCTACATTACAACAGTGACTACACTTCAAAAAGTACTTCATTGGCTGTAAAGCGCTTTGGGACGTCCTGAGGTGGTGAAAGGCGCTATAGAAATGCAAGTCTTTCTTTCTTACTGTGGGGCAATGCGATTGGTTGCAGCCCTGAGGCGGAGAGGGACTGAAAAAATGTAAACCAGCCAGGATTCTGCTCCCAATTGTGCAGCTGAGGACAAGATTAGACTGTGCGCTGATGTGCGGGCCCCCACGGTCGATTGGCCTGCTGACGCTCCCCCGTGTCCAGACTCTCACTTGGTTACCTGGTTAAGGTGGCAGAGGACGAGGGGCGTCCGTGGAACCTGCAACCCAGCAAGAGTCAGCGCCTTCAGAACAAAACTGGGGAGACGTCATAAAAATGCAGATCGACAGTTTTGACAAACAATCCCACTGGATTGCACACACACACACCCCCTAACAGGAATGAAGAACCCACGCTGTTAATCATTCTTAATAAATCAAAGACCAGTCACAGAAACAGCCAGTTATCAAAAATACCACCGGTATATTAAATGTTTCAGATATTTTATTTGGGATTCAAGAAAAATATTTTAAACATCAATTTCAGCCGTGAGATTCTCCTGTCTTCAGAGCCCGGAGGCTACAACCTGGAAAAGAGTTTTTAAAAAGGCATTTTAATAGCAAAATCTGGGACAGACCCAAGAAAATCAATAACAGGCTTTTTGAAGAGAGCTGTATCACTCTACGGCGAATTACTGGTGGCAGCAGTGGGATCGACTTGAGGGGCTGGTTTAAGAGCAGTGGAGAAGCAGATGAAAGTGTGTGGGGCAAAGTGCAAGTTATCCTAAAGCTTTGCCATCGACGCACTAAAAGGCCCAGGGACGGTACCAAAGGCAATTTCACTCCTCAGACAGATCCTGTTCCCCAGAGAGGCCAGTGAAGGTGACAGCACCAATTAACAGAGACCAACACCGGTCTTCAGACAAGTCTTCAATCGCAA
This sequence comes from Squalus acanthias, assembly GCA_030390025.1. NCBI lineage: Eukaryota > Metazoa > Chordata > Chondrichthyes > Squaliformes > Squalidae > Squalus > Squalus acanthias. Next base: position 2,223 of record JASTWF010002677.1, on the reverse strand, counting down.
ACTCCCCCCCTTCACACAACACCAGATAAACAAAGGGGATCTCTCCGAGCCTGCAGCTTGGGCCTGAAGGGCTGCAGCCTTGCTGCAGAATCCCCTCGTTAAGCAGCACGGAGATTTACTGAAATACAGAGAAGTGCAAACCCGCTCAGTTTAAATCGCGAGTCCAAAACAGGCAAATCTGCTTCCGTTCCAATTGGAGACACATTCCAGGAACCCGCTGGAGGTTTCTGGATCCAGTCCCAATTAAAGGTCCCCAGCATCGCACTGCCGCCTCACGGCTAGCACTGGGATCACACCCAAATCAGCAGATCAGCAAATGCGGCCACACAACCCTTCCATATATATATTTTTTAAACTCAAGACCCTTTGGGTGAAGGACCAGGGCGGCAAGATTGAGGAGCATGGGAGAGATCGCAAGTTAAATCAGGCAGTGATGGTTCGGGGACAGCAAGCTCGGCTGACAAAGGCTGGATTCTTAGAGGAAGGAAAGACTGAGGAATGTAAGGAGTTTCGCACTCGAGGTCCTGAATGGGCTGAAGCAGGAATTTCAATCCAGCGCGGGATCGGGGAGCGAGATCTGAAGGCCAGGGGGAAAGTGCGAGGGCAATTCAAAGCAGCACCATCACAGCAGCAAATAAATGGCGGCGGGGGAGTGGGGGTAGGTGAAAGGTCGAAGGGGAGGGGAAAGGTCAAAGCAGGGGAGGGGGAAGGGGAAAGGTCAAAGCAGGGGAGGGGAAAGGTCAAAGCAGGGGAGGGGGAAAGGTCAAAGCAGGGGAAGGGGAAAGGTCGAAACAGGGTAAGAGGGGTAGGGGAGGTCAGAGGGGAAGGGGGCAAGTTCAAAGCGGGGTAAAAGGGGTTTGGATGGTGGGGGAAGGTTTCTAGCAGGGCGAGAGTGGGGGCGAGCAGGGGGGAGGAGGAGGCCGGGATGCGAGAATAACCCATCAGAGAAAAATAGCTATTTCCAGAATTTACAGCCCGAGTGGAAAAAGAATGATCCTAATATGTTCCAGATGGTGGGACCTCGCTGAGGGAAATGAACTGGTTTTGCCACGTTGCTGCTGAACTTTTGGTTTACTGAAATAAGAATTGGAGAGAGAGAGAGAGAGAGGGAGAGAGAGAGAGAGAGAGAGAGAGAGAGAGAGAGAGGGAGGAACGAAGGCAGCTCACTGCCTCCTGCTGCCAGTACAGAAACTAAAGAGGCCAAAGCAGGATTTACAATCTAATAAAAGCAAAGCAAAAAAAGCATGGATAAAACTGTGAGATTAACAAACCGGAGGGTCTGCATCACTGGCCTGTATGCCCGTTCCACGTGTGAGTTAACGCCAGACTCGGCGCCTCAGCCCAGGCCATGGCGCAAAGGATCGTGTTTTAAAAGTAGTTCATTACACTGGCCTTTTTGCAACAATAAATCAGTTTAAACTGATACGGCGCCGTCCTCATAGCAAGCTTTATTGCAAAATTCAACGCTGGCCCACTCCAAAGTAGGCCTTTAACTCTCAGGCCGTGGAATTGCACCAAACCTCACACCTTGGGAATACAGAAATGCCACGGCAGCCTCAAGCAGTTCGACTCCGTGGTGGGGGGGGGGTTAATGAATAACAAGCTGAGCTCGGAAGCTGGCCTCGGACAGTGTAGAGCCTGCAAACTTACGTAACCTCTCTGAACGCTCGCTTCTCAACGTATTTCAGCTTGTGCTTCCTCTTGAACCTAAGAAAGGAAAACAATAAACTTGAGAACATTGCCAAGACGATTTACTAAAAACAAAACCTCGCAAAATACTTATTTTCCATTAACATAAAATTGGATTTTTTCGGATGAGACGTTAAAGCCGAGGCCCCGCCTGCTCTCTCAGGTGGGTCGTATAACATCCCACGGGCACTATTCAAAGAGCAGGGGGAGTTCTCCCCGGTGTCCTGGGACCAATATTTATCCCTCAATCCACATCACTAAAGTAGCTTCTCTGGTCATTTATTTCATTGCTGTTTGTGGGAGCTTGCTGTGCGCAATTGGCTGCCGCGTTTCCCACATTACAACAGTGACTCCACTTCAAAAAGTACTTCATTGGCTGTGAAGCGCTTTGGGATGTCCTGAGGTGGTGAAAGGCGCTGGAGAAATGCGAGTCCTTCCTCATACGAGAGTCTAGGCGATGAGCTTTAGCGAGCTATTTAACAGTGGAGGGCATCACCGCCAGGATTGATTCAGTCTTTGCCCCGATAGCGACGG
>JASTWF010002676.1:0-19142 GCA_030390025.1 Squalus acanthias | reverse complement strand
TAATCCTGCAAATATTAAACAGTTGATGTTATAAATTGTCAATAAACACTTTTCTGAGTTATTTTACCAAACTGTGCAGAGTTTCAGTAAAGAGCATGTCCTACCTCATCTTCCGACAAGCTTCCTCCTGAAATAAATAAAACACAAATCTGAGTTGACAAGAGACTGAGCGTCTATATCCGGACAGCAGAAATTACACCCAGATTGTTACAAACTGCTGATAATCCAAATTCTCACTGCTGCCGACACACAGATAGAAAGAGGAAATAACCGCTCTATTTGATATTTACCAATGATTTGGACTTGGGTTCACTGCCACCATTTAAAATTTGATGGTGTATAAAGTTATGAGGGGCATAGATAAAGTGGATAGAAAGGACCTATTTTCCTTAGCAGAGGGGTCGATAACCAGGGGGCACAGATTTAAAGTAATTGGTGGAAGGTTTAGAGGGGATTTGAGGGGAAATTTCTTCACCCAGAAGGTTGTGGGGGTCTGGAACTCACTGCCTGAAAGGGTGGTAGAGGCAGGAATCCTAATCACATTTAAAAAGTACTTGGATGTGCACTTGGAATGCTGTAACCTGCAGGGCTACGGACCAAGAGCTGGGAAGTGGGATTAGGCTGGATAACTCTTTGTTGGCCAGCGCGGACACGATGGGCCGAAATGGCCTCCTTCCGTGCTGTAACTTTCTATGATTCTATGAACCAGAGGGGAGAATATTTTTAACAATGCGCTGTGATGATCTGGAATACACTGACTGAAAGGGCAGTGGCAGCAGATTCAACAGTAACTTTCAAAAGGGAACCGGACTTGAAACGAAAAACACAGCAAGGCAATGGGGAAAGAGCAGGGGGAGTGGGGCTAATTGGATAGCTCTTTCAAAAAGCCGGCACAGGCAAGATGGGCCGAATTGCCTCCTTATTTGTGTGTCAGATACTGGAACTAAACATCAGTCCGACTCACATACACAGTGCCTCACACACTCACTGTACCACACACACAAACTCTCACACACACAAACTCACACACACAAACACAAAACATGGAACAGTAACTGGATTACAATGTGAGTGCAAGGAGAATAGTAAACAATTTGACAACACAGAAATAATTATGAATTAATTATCATTCCCGGGAGTCCGTGACCGTGTTGTATCCCAAATCCGTGTCCATCATTCCCGCAACTCCTTGTTTCAACCCCTCCAATCAGTCTTCGGCCGCTGCCACAGCACTGAAACAGCCTTTATCAAACTCACAAATGACATCCTATGTGGCTGTGACCATGGTAAACTATCCCTCCTCATCCTTCTCGACCTGCTGTCCACACCATCCTCCTCCAATGCCTCTCCCCCGTTGTCCAGCTGGGTGGGACTGCCCTCACCTGGTTCCATTCCTACCAATCCAGTCATAGCCAGAGAATCACCTGCAATGACTTCTCTTCCTGCTCCCACAAGGATCTATCTTTGGTCCCTCCTATTTCCCATCTACATGCTGCCCCTCGGCGACATCATCTGAAAACACAAGGTCTGGTTCCACATGTAAGCAGATGACACCCAGCTCTACCTCACCATCACCTCTCAACCCCTTCACCATCTCTGATTTGTCATGATGCTTGTCTGACATCCAATACTGGATGAGCAGAAATATCCTCCAACTAAATATTGGGAAGACTGAACCCATTTTCTTTGGTCCCCGCCATAGACTCCGATCCCCAGCCATTAGCTCCATCCCTCTCCCTGCCCACTGTGTGAGGCTGAACCAGACCATTCACAACCTTGATGTCCTATTTGACCCTGAGATGAGATTCCGACCCCATGTCCACTCCATCACCAAGACCGCTTACTTCCACCTCCGTAACATTGGCCGTCTCCGCCCCTGCCTCAGTTCATCCACTGCTGAAACCCTCATCCATGCCTTTGTTACCTCTAGACTTGACTATTCTAACGTTCTCCTGCCCGGCCTCCCATCGTCTACCCCCCATAAACATGAGCTCCTGCAAAACTCCGCTGCCCGTATCCTAACTCGCACCCAGTGCCTTTCACCGATCACTCTTGTACTCATTGACATTCATTGGCTCCCGGTCCGGCAACACATCAATTTAAAAATCCTCATTCTTGTTTTTAAATCACTCCGTGGCCTCGCCCCTCCCTATCTCTCTAACCTCTACCAGCCCCACAACCCTCCGAGATCTCTGCATTCCTCTAATTCTGGCCTGTTGCTCATTCCCGATTTTCACCGTTCCTCCATTGCCGGCTGTGCCTTCAGCTGTCTCCTCAGAACCAAACCTCATCCACCTGAAACGTTAACTCTGTTTCTCTCTCCACAGATGCCGCCTGACCTGCTGAGTGTTTCCAGCATTTCCTGCTTTTACTTCAGATTTCCAGCATCCGCAGGATTTTGCTTTTATATATTTACAAGATGTTGTTCGTTAGACTGCGGGTATTCCCGGGAATGTGCAAACGGTGTGGGAGCCGATCAGTTCGGTGACAACAACAGAACCGCCCCGGAATAGACAAAACAATCGGTTTAAATCAGTTTCGAATTATTCAGCAAATGCTGCATTTATTTCAGTTATCATCGGTTATTTTGTGACTGTGAAGTTTCACTGAACTGACCCGCAATATAATCCTCACCTTCAGAAATGTCAGCCCGTCTTTTTGCTCCATCTGTTTCTGCAACTTTGAGAGCTTCTCCTGAATAGAATTTAAATTCTCTTGAATTTCTCGGAGGTTTTTCTCCATTGTTTTTAGAATCTTCCCCTCTTGTTCCCTGAGATCTCTGATTAAACGCTGCTCTTTCTCACTGAGAATCTGGTGCATTTTAGCGAACTCGGATGTGATGCGGGTCTGCAGACTGCTCGACTGTTCCTACCAAATGAAATGTGAAACATAATTAATGTACCGCGATAAAGGGAACAAAACTAACCGAGATCCCAGAAAATCAGCACAGGGAGACCTTACCCTAACTGAGGAAATCTGCTGTTTCTGTTTTAATTCCGTTTCTAGAACCGCCGATTTCTTCTCTGTGAGAGAATCGAAGGAAGATTTCAGCTGATCCTGGGATTGGGAGAGAAAATCACAGAATAAAAGTGTTAGACCATGAAAATGTGATAAAATAATCAGGTGATCAAATCTGCTCCCTTTTACCTTGTAGATTCCAACAGCTTCTTTAATGGGCATGAAGCGGTGCTCTCTGTGTTCCCGCGCATCTCTACAAGTCAGACAGATCAATTTCTTGTCAGTTTCACAAAACAGCTTCAGTTCTTCCTGATGTTCCTCACAGTGAAGTTTACTTTCCTTCTCTTTCGGATTCAGGTTTAATTTTCGAGCTTTCTCGGCCAGATTCGCTAAGGCCCGACTGACTCGGAGGTTTATTTCCGGAAACTCCTCTCTACATTCCGGGCAGGAGTTTGTCGCCTTCTTTTCCCAACACTGTGTGATACAGGAGCGGCAGAAGTTGCAGCCACACTCCAGTATTACCGGATCTGTGAAGAATTCAAGACAAATGGGACAAATTGCCTCCTCGGTCCAACTCTCGGCCTTCGTCTGGAAGCCATGTTCACACTCAGCACTTCCTGATTCAAAACGCTTTCAGTTTGGATGTTTCTCTGCTGCCGAACACCTTCAGTTCAGCGATTTCCCGATGAAGTTCACTGCAATACTCAGGGAATTATTATTATAAACTCGTCTATGTCCCATCGACTTAAACACAGGGAGACACAACCTAGAGCAGTGCGAAGGACAAACAGGGTTAGAGCACGGAGGGGAATAATTGAACCCTGGCCGGGAGGGTGAGTGTTCCTGGGGTGTTGGCAGTGGGGGGAGGGAGAGAGAGGGAGGGAGGAGGCGGAGATGGGCGGGATCGAGATTCCAGTGCACTTTGCTCCAGACCGAACTCACTGCCGACTACAAACCCTCTGGTGACACACGGTGTGAGATAGAGATCCATAAACTGAACTGTGTTAATGATTGCAGCCGCTCACCCTAAAACACAAAGTGCCACAAATGTCAAGGAGTGATTTTAGATGACAGGTACAGAGAAGATCTTTAGAGGGATTGGACCCGTGAGGTTCGATTTTATCTGCTAGAAAGAAAAGCAAGAAAGGTTTGCATTTATATAGCGCCTTTCACGACCCCAGGACGTCCCAAAGCGCTTTAAAACCCACCAAGTACTTTTGAAGTGTGGACAATGTTGTGATGCAGGGAAACAGACCAGCCAATTTGAGCACAGCAAGATCCCACAAACAGCAATGAAATCATTGACGAGCATCTGTTGTCTCGGTGTTGGTTGAGGGATAAATGTTAGTCAGGACACCGGGGAGAATTCCCCTGCTCATGTTCGAATAGAGCCCTGGAATCATTGACCTGAGAGGGCAGACTGGGCCTCGGTTTAAGGTCTCACAGTGCAGCGCTCCCTCAGGACTGCACTGGAGTGTCAGCCTGGATCATGTGAGCAAGTGTCTGGAGTGAGACTGGATCCCACGACCTTCTGACTCAGTAAACGCCACAGCTGACACCTACCACTGGGGCAGAGGCGGCTGCCCACCTGCTTCTGCAATGTGTGTTTGCAGAGGAAGTCTGGAGAGAAGATGCAGTGGATTTTCTGTCGAGGCCGGGTCCTCCCAGGAAACCCCGTAACACAGGCCTCTGTTCTCAATGGATCCTTCCCAGGGACACTGGCCCAGAAAACACATCAACTGATGCTGGAAGGCCTTGGAGTGTCATCTTTCCTCCAATATTCGGAGGGATTTCTTTACACAGAGAGTGGTGAGAATGTGGAACTCGCTGCCACATGGAGTGTTTGAGGTGGAGAGCGTCGATGCATTGAAAGTGAGGCTGGAATTCTCACCATACTTTATACTGCACAGAATGTATTTGGAGCTTGTTGTGTATGTTTGAGCAAATTGCATTTATTTTCGGAAATAGAAAAAAATGTCGAGATACTCAAACTGTGTATCGGGTATTTTGGGGTCTGTGGATTCACATCTCAGGCAGTGCTGCCCTCCCAGTCCCTGATAAAGACGCCGGGGTGCAGCACAGAAAGGAAAGTCTGGCGTGGGGGCCCCGTACACCCCTTACACCGCCCAGGGGGAATTACTTGCATTCAATTCGACGGATGTGAAATCTGGGCAGGTCCTGTCATTGGCTGCAATCCTCCCGCCGGATGAAACTCTCCTCTATTTGGAACATACTTCCACACATCATCAGCACGGTGGGACAGCTGCCATCTTTAAAATTAGAGCTCGGTCATTCAGGAGTGAAATCACGGAGCACTTTTCACTCAAAGTGTAGTGACATTGTGGAATTCTCTCCCCCTAAAGGCTGTGGATGCCGGGACAAGTGGAGCTTTCCAGGGTGTCAAGGGATATGGAGCTTAGGCGGCAACATGAACGATGAGGTACAGATCAGCCATGAACTAATTGAAAGGCGGAAAGAATTCGAGGGGCTGAATGGCCCACTCCTGTTCCTAGCTTCCTACAACTAGCTCAGTCTGCTAATCGGCAGAGGGGCTGCCCTTCAGGTGAGATGTTAATCCAAGGCCGCGTCTGCCTCAAGTGGGTGATTCAGATCCCGCGGCAAAGAGGAACAGGGGAGTTCTCCCGGTGTCCGGGCCAACATTCCTCCCTCAACCAGCACCACCAAAGAGAGATTAACTGGTCATTCATCTCATTGGCTCGCTGTGGGATCTTGCTGTGTGTAAAATGACTGCTGAATTTTCCTCGCTAACCACGGCTACTGCACTTGCGAGTAACGCATTGCGGGTGCAGTGAGTTTCTGGTCTGGGTTGAGACGCTGTTTGATCGCAAGTCTTTCATTGTTACAAAGTGCACCGCTGCCACCTGCTGGCAGGATATCAGTGCTGCAGGAAAGAATTCCCCATCAAAAACGGCCCAAGAAGCGGTGACTGTCTCTGAAGGTTCACAGGCACGATGGGCCGAATGGCCTCCTTCTGTGCTGTATCATCCTCTGATTCTTATGTATTCTTACACTTGGATCTGATCAAATCCACCTTCTCAAAATTGATTTCATTCAATCCCATTGTTTGATTATACGTTCCAGGGCCCTCATTGGGAAAGATTAGCTAGAAAATGCCACATTAATATCCACAATCATGGGGGAAATATATACACATTAGGATTCGCCATTAATGTGTAAGGTTTGATATATGCTGCAGCATTTAGCCTGTCTCCCGATCACTGCCCCCTCCCTCTCCCGATCACTGCCCCCTCCCTCTCCCGATCTTTGCCCCGCACTCTCCCGATCACTGCCCCTCCATCACCCCATCCCTGCCCCCTCCCTCTCTCGATCACTGACCCCTCCCTCTCCTGATCACTGCCCCTCCATCACCCCATCCCTGCCCCCTCCCTCTCCCGATCACTGCCCTCCCTCTCCCCATTCCTGCCCCTCCCTCGCCCGATCACTGCACCTCCCTCTCCCGATCACTGCCCCCTCACTTTCCCGATCACTGACACTCCCTCTCCCGATCACTGACCCACCCTCTCCTGAACACTGCCCCCACCCTCCCCCGATCACTGCCCCTCCCTCTCCCGATCACTGACCCTCCCTCTCCTGATCACTGCCCTCTCCCTCTCCCGATCACTGCCCTCTCCCTCTCCCGATCACTGCCCCCTCCCTCTCCGATCACTGACACTCCCTCCCGATCACTGCCCTCCCTCTCCGATCACTGCCCCTCCCTCTCCGATCACTGCCCCCTCCCTCTCCCGATCACTGTCCCCTCCCTCTCCCGATCACTGCCCCTCCCTCTCCCGATCACTGCCCCCACCCTCTCCCGATCGCTGCCCCCTCCCTCTCCCGATCACTGCCCCTCCCTCTCCCGATCACTGCCCCTCCCTCTCCCGATCACTGCCCTCCCTCTCCGATCACTGCCCCTCCCTCTCCCGATCACTGCCCCTCCCCTCTCCCGATCACTGCCCCTCCCTCTCCCGATCACTGCCCCCTCCCTCTCCCGATCACTGCCCCCTCCCTCTCCGATCACTGCCCCTCCCTCTCCCGATCACTGCCCCTCCCTCTCCCGATCACTGCCCTCTCCTCTCCCGATCACTGCCCCTCCCTCTCCCGATCACTGCCCCTCCCTCTCCCGATCACTGCCCCTCCCTCTCCCGATCACTGCCCCTCCCTCTCCCGATCACTGCCCCTCCCTCTCCCGATCACTGCCCCTCCCTCTCCCGATCACTGCCCCTCCCTCACCCGATCACTGCCCCCTCCCTCTCACGATCACTGTCCCTTTCCTCTCCCGATCACTGCCCCTCCCTCACCCGATCACTGTCCCTCCCTCTCCCGATCACTGCCCCCTCCCTCTCACGATCACTGTCCCTTTCCTCTCCCGATCACTGCCCCTCCCTCACCCGATCACTGCCCCCTCCCTCTCTCGATAACCGCCCTTGTTCCTAAAAAAATCCCATAAATTGAGTTTCTGTGGGCGATTCGACGCGGGTCAGTTCAGCCGAGCCCAATCCAATCCACAAGTGATATTTCCACAAAAACCCATCGAGGAGCCATCACTGGATCACAACCAGGAGTCAGAATCCTGTCTATTTCCCCCTTGATATTCCAAGGTGCGGAGTCTAACAGAGAGCCTCTGCTCAGCAGAAACCAGGGATGGAAGCTGAAACCTTTCTGCTCGCTATACTCGCCAGCTAATGCAGCTCCTCACTGAGCCACCACCCGGACTATTTTGTGGAGTTAAAATTGCAGAGGAATCCAAGCAGTAAAATTAACAGAGTCCCAGAGATTTGAACACACGTGTGGGCCGTGACTGGACTCATAGAATAAACATTTACAAGCTGACCAATAAAACAAGAAGCTGATCGTGCTCCTTTTCTCCCTCAAACAGACTGAATGAAAGACATTTCTGCTGAAGTTTCCCCAGAGCCTTTACTTGCTATAAATACAGATTCAAACGCTCACAATGTGATGTAGTGAAAGCGGTGTTACATTTCATCTACACCTTCAGAGATGTTCAGGATCAATTTCTAATCAGTATAAAGCCACACTTACAAATGCACTTACAGTTATAGTTTTATATATATATATATTTACACTGTTAATATAAATAGTTACATCTTGCAGATTTGCCCCTTTTAAGCCATCGCCCAAATTAAAATCGCCCCCAACGAGCGTTTGATCTTTTTCTCCGCTTTGGTTCTTTTTGAACAACTTTGACTGCGGGGAGAAGCGGCTCTTTTTGTCTTTTTCTTGCTGTCAGATTCTTCAGACCCGGGGAGAGAGAATCCTTCAGCTCGGGCCCGGCGAGCAGCGCACCTCCCGCACATTCAGGCGGCGGAGTCCGTTTGCCCATCCCGCCAGACATGAGCAGCTTTTGTCTGATGTCAAACGGCTTTCTCCGGCAGGGCGGAGGAGAGCGAGGCCGGGCGGCTGAGGCCGAAAGCGGCCGCTCGGGAGGAAAAGCTCCGGCCAGACTGCGAGGAGCGGGCGCGCGCTGAGCTCAAAGCCCCGCCCCCAAAGCGCGGGCCCGAGAGCGCGGGAAGAAGCGTGGCTCTGATTGGAGGATCAGCGAGCGGGGGCCGGGGCAGGGGGCGGGGCTGTACTCAGCACAGCAGCACGTGGTGAGAGCCCTTCAGTCTGCTCTTCCGGGGGCGGCGAGAGACCTGGGAGGAGGGGAGAGGCTCATTTCCCCAGGCTCCTGCCCCAAGCAGCGGCCTCACATGCAGATCAGGGTTTATCACAACATTCTGTGTTGCCTGAGCCCCACTGATTCACCGCTGTAGGCTTCGCAAAATCCCCCAGAAACTCGAACAGAGCCCTAAAGGGAGTGATTTTTGGACCTTTCATACAAACTTGGGATGATGGGACCTAAGTGAAGTGATTTGATGTAAAAACCTCAGTTTTGGAAAGATCAGAGAAGAAAAACCCTGAGGAAACTGACTTTTGAATCTTACTGTTGGGAGAGACACCTTTCACAGACACAAGGCAAGCTGCGGAGGGGCGTGGCCAGGCAGTGAACAGATTTGGGTATTGAGGCCCAATCAAGCTGTCTGGGAATTGTTTACACTGCAAATCCTACCAAGGTGGAAGAGACAAAGCAAAAACTCACAAACACATTCAAATATAAATAAACCAAGAACCCTATTGAAATCCCCAGGTCCAAACAGGATGCTGGAAATCAAAAAAACGATTCCTGACAATAAAACTTCCAGCACACAGTTTCATAGCCCATTATCCCATCAAAAACCCATCAGCCAAGTATCGACCAGAGCAGTTAAGAAAGCCTTCCAAAAGACCTAGGACAATAGGGTGGAGATTTGGCACGTAGATAAGGCTGTGTTTAAATCGGAAAACGATCAAGACATGTTTAACACTGAGCAAAAGCCATCGGAACTCGCAAGCCCACCAAAACCAGACAATGGACTAAGCAAGGTTCATTTGCAACCTAAAGGAATCCGTTTTAGTAAGGGGTTTTTTGGGCGCGAAAAAGAAACAGTATAATTGAAAGCCTGTCCCCTAACTTCTTTCTCTTTCGGACTCGCCGGCTACGCAGACACAGCTCTCTCCCTGTTCCAGCAAAAACCACCACAAGCCACGAGGAGGAAGGCCAGAAAACAGACCAGCACGCAAGAAGAAACCAGAGCGACTGCCTCAGTGACCATCGGACACCTCACAGCAACAAGGGCCTTACGGAGTCTTTTAAACAAAAGACTCTAAAATCCTGTCAAGGATTCATTGGTGAGCATTATCCCTGATCTCCTGAAACCAAAAACCTAGCTAGATAGTGGGATCTTTGGGAGGGATAAGGTTTTGTTTGATATATTGTCATTGTCCCTCGCTTGTACCGTGTGCTCCCCAATCTGTGTTTAAGTAATAAGTGTGTTTCCAGTTTGTTACCTTTTTCTTTTAATAAAGTAAAATTCTTTCATCAAAACCTGTCGTCTACTGCAATTTTGTTCCCAACCCCTAAATAAGTCCAAAGTCTAGGAACCAGAGGGGCGTGGGAGCGATTCGAACTGATCACTGAGTCAGAAAGCGGAGGCTGACCCCATTACCACCGCCCTTACACCGCCTCCATTCAAACATTACAGGCACTGAGTGACACCCACAGTGGCGCCTCACATTGCACTCTCCGGGTCCTTATTCCCCTGCGCAGATCATTCCTGCCCATAACACACAGGAAAGATCTCCAAATATCCCCAAGCTCAATTGTCAGGCGGGTCTCCAGCGGCCTAACCAGCGGTCCTTAAAGGCAGTGCTGGAGGCTGCCCAGGGAAAGATAATCAAACAATGGTTTCATTTCGGGGGAGCGAGGAGGATCAGGAATGCTCCTCCCCATTCCACAGAAAGTTGTCAGCACCGTTTGCAGTTAGTGTTTGTTGGGAGCAGGGATGCCATCAAACTTAGTTCTCTGATCTCAGTCACCAGTGAGAGCTGGATTGACATGAGATACAGTGGGACCTGATATCCTCGGCCGATTTGATACAATAAGCAGTATTCTGCACTGGGAGAGGCACAAGTTGGGACGGGACCCTGTTACACCACATCGCCCCGCGCCCCAAACCCCTTTCCACTTGTCTTAAATTAGATCCCATTTGGGGAGTGACGCATAATAGTCCCATGTCACATTGAGCCTCGGCAGCAATGGCTGGGAGGGATGGTTGTGCAGAAAGATCCAGTACAGGGGCTTGGGCAGGGGAACCGGGCACGAATAAAATTGACGGAATGTTCCCCTCTTGCAATTTCCTCCGTCTGGCACTGTTCCGCTGTGACTGGGTCCGTGCGTTGAGTTTCCTGAGGCGGTGAACCCAGTTGTGTTGTTAATGCAGGGCCCGCTGCCCGATCCGTGCAAATTTCCCGTAGCCCAGGAAGTGTGATAGTGTGAGCGTCGCCGCTTGCGTGACATTTCATCCTGTCCCGGATTCCCGCCTCCTCCCAAAAAATACTGGCTGAGGAAATTCCCAGCCAATGTGGGCGTATCTCGTGAAAACATGTTTCTTCTAATTTAGACAAAACAGTTGAATAATTGGCCCTGAAATTCCACGGGGAGGGTTTCTCCCGATCTCCTGTTCCAACTTTGGTCGGAGATCCCTCACTTGCAGTAATTAACTGACTGAATTATATGTAGTCTGGTCTAACATAGAAACATAGAAACATAGAAGATAGGAGCAGGAGTAGGCCATTCAGTCCCTCGAGCCTGCTCCGCCATTCAATGAGATCATGGCTGATATTCCAAATTCAGTACCCTGTCCCTGCCTTCTCTCCATATCCCTTGATCCCTTTAGTTTTAAGAAATATATCTAACTCCTTCTTGAATATATTTAATGAATTAGCCTCCACTGCCTTCTGTAGTAGAGAATTCCACAGGTTCACCACTCTCTGGGTGAAGAAATTCCTCCTCATTTCTGTCCTAAATGGCTTACCCCTTATCCTTAGACTGTGACCCCTGGTTCTGGACTCCCCGGACATCGGGAACATCCTTCCCGCATCTAGTCTGTCTAGTCCTGTTAGAATTTTATAACTTTCAATGAGATCCTCTCTCATTCTTCTAAACTCCAGTGAGTATAAGCCCAATCGACCCAATCTCTCCTCATACGCCATTCCTGCCATCCCGGGTATCAGCCTGGTGAATCTTCGCTGCACTCCCTCCATGGCAAGAACATCCTTCCTCAGATAAGGCGACCAAAACTGCACACAATACTCAAGATGTGGTCTCACCAAGGCCCTGTACAACTGCAGCAAGACATCCTTGTTCCTGTACTCGAACCCTTTCGCTACGAAGGCCAACATACCATTTACCTTCTTAACCGCCTGCTGCACCTGCATGCTTACCTTCAGCGATTGGTGCACAAGGACACCCAGGTCTCCTTGCACTTCCCCTTCTCCCACTCTATTGCCATTCAGATAATAAGCGGCCTTCCTGTTTTTGACACCAAAGTGGATTACCTCGCATTTATCCACATTTTATTGCATCTGCCATGCTTCTACCCAATCCCCCAACCTGTCCAAATCATACTGGAGTTTCTCGGCATCCTCTTCCCGGCACACACTCCCACCCAGCTTTGTGTCGTCTGCAAACATGGAGATATTACATCCAATTCCATCGTCCAGATCATTAATATATATTGTGAATAGCTGGGGTCCTAGGACCGATCCCTGCGGTACCCCACTAGTCACCGCCTGCCACTCGGAAAAAGAACCATTTATTCCAACTCTTTGCTTTCTGTCTGCCAACCAGTTCTCTATCCAAGTCAATACCTTGCCCCCAATCCCATGTGCCTTAACTTTACACGCTTATCTCTTATGCGGGACCTTATCGAAAGCCTTCTGAAAGTCCAAATACACCACATCCACTGCTTCTCCCTTATCCATTTTACCAGTTACATCCTCAAAAAATTCCAGTAGATTAGTCAAGCACGATTTGCCTTTTGTAAATCCATGTTGACTTTGTCCGATCCTGTCACTGTTTTCCAAGTGCTCTGCTATTACATCTTTTATAATGGACTCTAGCATTTTCCCCACTACCGATGTCAGGCTTACTGGTCTATAATTCCCCGTTTTCTCTCTACCACCTTTTTTGAATAGTGGGGTAACATTAGCTGCCCTCCAATCCATGGGTACTGTTCCAGATTCTATAGAATTTTGGAAGATGACAAGCAATGCATCTACTATTTCTAGGGCCACTTCCTTAAGTACCCTAGGATGTAGATTATCAGGCCCTGGGGATTTATCGGCCTTCAATCCCGTCAATTTCCCTAACACTATTTCCCTACAAATACTGATTTCTTTCAGTTCCTCCTTCTCATTAGACCCTATGTTCCCCGACACCTCTGGGAGGTTATCTGTGTCCTCCTTTGTGAAGACAGAACCAATGTATGTATTTAATTGGTCAGCCATTTCTTTGTTCCCCATTATAAATTCCCCTGATTCTGACTGCAAGGGACCTACGCTTGACTCCACCAATCTTTTTCTCTTCACATATCGATAAAAGCTTTTACAGTCAGTTTTTATGTTCCTCGCAAGCTTACTCTGATACTCTATTTTCCCCCTCTTAATTAATCCCTTTGTCCTTCTTTGCTGAATCCTATACTGCTCCCAATCCTCAGGTTTTCTGCTTTTCTGGCCAATTTATATGTCCTTTCCTTGGATCTTATGCTATCCCTAATTTCCTTTGTTAGCCACGGTTGAGTCACCTTTATTGTTTTATTTTTATGCCAAACTGGGATGAACAAATTCTGTAGTTCATTCATGCGATCTTTGAATGCTTGCCATTGCCTCTCCACCGTCAACCCTTTGAGTGACATTCCCCAATCAATCCTACCCAACTCGCACCTCATACCATCGTAGTTTCCTTTATTTAAATTCAGGACCCTAGTCTCTGAGTCAACTACTTCACTCTCCATCTTAATGAAGAATTCGATCATATTATGATCGCTCCGACCCAAGGGGCCCCGCACAACAAGATTGCTAATTAATCCGTTCTCATTACATAATACCCAGTCTAAGATGGCCTGATCTCTAGTTGGTTCCTCGACATATTGGTCCAGGAAACCATCCCGGATACACTCCAGGAATTCCTCCTCCACAGTATTGTTACTAATTTGGTGAGCCCAATCTATATGTAGATTAAAGTCGCCCATGATAACTGCTGTGCTCTTATTGCACGCTTCTCTAATTTCCCTTTTAATGCCATCCCCAATCTCCGTATTACTGTTTGGGGGTCGATACACCACTCCCACTAGCGTTTTCAGCCCCTTGGTATTTCTCAGTTCTACCCATACAGATTCCACATCATCAAAGCTAATATCCTTCCTTACAATTGTGTTAATCCCCTCTTTAACCAGCAATGCTACCCCACCTCCTTTTCCTTTTTGCCTATCTTTCCTGAATATTGAATACCCCTGTATGTTGAGTTCCCAGCCTTGGTCACCCTGGAGCCATATTTCCATAATCCCAATCATATCATATTCATTTACCTCTATTTGCGCAGCTAATTCATCCACCTTATTACGAATGCTCCTCGCATTAAGACACAAAGCCTTCAGGCTTGTTTTTTTAACGCTCTTAGACCTTTTAGCTTTTTTTTTTACTGTGGCCACGTTTGATTTAAACCCTTGATTTCCCTGACTGACACCTTTGTTTTTTTTCTTCCTTATTTTGCTTCTATTCTTGTTTCCCTTTCCTCTGTCTCCCTGTTCAGGTTCCCAACCCCCTGCCATTTTAGTTTAAACCCTCCCCCAGAGCACGAGCAAACACTCCCCCAAGGACATCGGTCCCGGTCCTGCCCAGGTGCAAACCGTCCGATTTGTACTGGTCCCACCTCCGCAGAACCGGTTCCAATGTCCCAGGAATTTGAATCCCTCCCCCTTGCACCATTCCTCTAGCCACGTATTCATCTGAAATATCCTTCTATTTCTACTCTGACTAGCATGTGGCACTGGTAGCAATCCTGAGATTACTACCTTTGAGGTCCTATTTTTTAATTTATCTCCTAACTCCCTATATTCAGATTTAGGACCTCATCCCGTTTTTTACCTATATCGTTGGTACCTATATGCACCACGACAACTGGCTGTTCACCCTCCCCTTCCAAAATGTTTTGCAGCCGCTTCAAGACACCCTTGACCCTTGCACCAGGGAGGTAACACACCATCCTGGAGTCTTGTTTGCTGCCGCAGAAACGCCGATCGATTCACCTTACAATAGAATCCCCTATCACTATAGCTCTATCCCTCTTTTTCCTCCCGTCCTGTGCAGCAGAACCACCCCTGGTGCCAGGAAGTTGGCTGCTGCTGCCTTCCACTGATAATCCATCCCCTTCAACAGTATCCAAAGCGGTATATCTGTTTGAGAGGGGGATGTCCACAGGGGACTCCTGCACTACCTGCCTGCGCCTACTACTCTCCCTGGTGGTCACCCATTCTCTTTCTGCCTGTGCAGCCTTTACCTGCGGTGTGACCAACTGGTTAAACGTGCTATCCACGAGGTCCTCAACATCGCGAATGCTCCAGTATGCATCCATTCGCAGCTCCAGCGCTGCAATGCGGTCTGCCAGTAGCTGCAGCTGGATACACTTCCCACACACATGGTCGTCAGGGACACAGGAAGTGTCCCCGATTTCCCACATAGTGCAGGAGGAGCATAGCAAGGCGCCCAGCTGTGCTGTCATCACTTACGCTTTAATTAATTGAACTTAAATTATATCAAATCAATCCCACCAATTATAATATAATTAAATGATATAGGGCCCTTGTTTACCAACTGTCCCCGCTACACCACAGAGACCCTAGAAACTATAAACCAAAACATTTAAGTTTGGAAAATGGAGAAAAAGAGAAATACTCACCAACCAATCACTTACCTGCTTTCCGGTGACGTCACACTTTGGTTATTTTTTGCTTCTCTCTCTCCCGCTCTCGGGGCTCAGATTGGTCGCCTACCTGGTAAGCTCTTGTTTCTTTAAATGGCAGAGTCTGGCGCCGCGCAGATTCACCAGAATGATACCGGGGCTAAAAAGGTTAAATCTATATGATCACACAAAACACAGGTTTAGAGACTGAAACAGCTGATATATTTAGTTCCAATTAGATAGTGGCGTGAGCAATCAAATTTGGCAAAATCTAACCGTGTGATTTATTTGAAAACAGAAAAAAGACTTGAATTTATATCGCGCCTTTCACGACTTCAGGATGACCCAAAGCGCTTTACAACCAATGAACAGCCAGCTGTCGTGGTGCATGTAGGTACCAACGATATAGGTAAAAAGCGGGAAGAGGTTCTACAAGCAGAATTTAGGGAGCTAGGAGCTAAATTAAAAAGTAGGACCTCTAAGGTAGTAATCTCTGGATTGCTACCAGGGCCACGTGCTAATCAGAATAGAGAGAACAGGATAGTGAGATTGAATACGTGGCTTGAGCAGTGGTGCAGGAGGGAGGGATTCAAATTCCTGAGGCATTGGAACCAGTTCTGGGGGAAGTGGGACCTGTACAAAAGGGACGGTCTGCACTTGGGCAGGACTGGAACCGATGTCCTCGGGGTAATATTTGCTAAAGCAGTTCGGGAGGATTTAAACTAATATGGCAGGGGAATGGGAACCTATGTAGCGAAACAGGGGGAAGTAATATGCAGTCAGAAACAAATGTTAGAAGGGTGAGAAACAATAGGGGAAGGCCGAGTAAACAAAGGCAAGAAACACAAAGGGCCATACTAAATCATAAGTCTAAAAGGACAAAGGATGTTAATAAAACAAGCCTAAAGGCTCTGTGTCTTAATGCAAGGAGTATCCGTAATAAGGTGGATGAATTGACTGTGCAAATAGATGTTAACGGATACGATGTGATTGGGATTACAGAGACGTGGCTCCAGAACAATCAAGGCTGGGAACTGAACATCCAGGGGTATTCAACATTCAGAAAGGATAGAATAAAAGGAAAAGGGGGTGGGGTAGCATTGCTGGTTAAAGAGGAGATTAATGCAATAGCTAGGAAGGACATCAGCTTGGAGGATGTGGAATCAATATGGGTTGAGCTGCAGAACACCAAAGGGCAGAAAACGTTAGTGGGAGTTGTGTACAGACCTCCAAACAGCAGTAGTGAGGTGGGGGAGGGTATGAAACAGGAAATCAGAGGTGCGTGCAAAAAAGGCACGGCAGTTATCATGGGTGACTTTAATATGCATATAGATTGGGCTACTCAAACTGGAAGCAATACGGTGGAGGAGGATTTCCTGGAGTGTTTAAGGGATGGTTTCCTAAACCAATATGTTGAGGAACCAACTCGAGGGGAGGCCATCCTGGACTGGGTGTTGTGTAATGAGGAGGGAGTAATCAGCAATCTTGTGGTACGAGGCCCCCCTGGGGAAGAGTGACCATAGTATGGTGGAGTTCTACATTAGGATGGAGAAGGAAACAGTTAAGTCAGAGACCATGGTCCAGAACTTAAATAAGGGCAACTTTGAGGGTATGAGGCGTGAATTGGCGAGGTTAAATTGGCATGCGATATTTAAGGGGCTATCAGTGGAAGGCAGACATTTAGAGATCGCATGGATGAACTACAACAATTGTACATCCCGGTCTGGCGTAAAATAAAAAAGGGAAGGTGGCTCAACCATGGCTAACAGGGAAATCAGGGATAGTATTAAAACCAAGGAAGTTGCATACAAATTGGCCAGAAGTAGCAGCAAACCCGGGGACTGGGAGAACTTCAAAACTCAGCAGAGGAGGACGAAGGGTTTGATTAGGGCAGGGAAAATAAAATATGAAAGGAAGCTTGCAGAGAACATTAAAATGGACTGCAAAAGCTTCTATAAATATGTAAAAAGAAAGAGGTTAGTAAAAACAAACGTAGGTCCCCTGCAGTCGGAAACAGGGGAAGTCGTAATGGGGAACAAGGAAATGGCGGATCAATTGAACAAGTACTTTGGTTCGGTGTTTACTGTGGAGGACACACACAACCTGCCGGAAATAAAAGGGGTCAGAGGATCTGGTAAGAGGGAGGAGCTGAGGGAAATCCTTATTAGTCGGGAAAAGGTATTGGGGAAATTGATGGGACTGAAGGCTGAAAAATCCCCGGGGCCTGATGGTCTGCATCCAGAGTACTTAAGGAGGTGGCCTTGGAAATAGTGGATGCATTGACGATCATTTTCCAACATTCCTTAGACTCTGGATCAGTTCCGATGGAGTGGAGGGTGGCCAATGTAACCCCTCTTTTTAAAAAAGGAGGGAGGGAGAAAGCAGGGAATTATAGACCGGTCAGCCTGACATCGGTCGTGGGTAAAATGATGGAAGCAATTATTAAAGATGTCATAACAGACCATTTGGAAAGTGGCGACATGATAGGTCCAAGTCAGCATGGATTTGTGAAAGGGAAATCATGCTTGACAAATCTTCTGGAATTTTTTGAGGATGTTTCCAATAGGGTGGACAGGGGGGAACCAGTAGATGTGGTGTATTTGGACTTTCAGAAGGCCTTCGACAAGGTCCCACACAAGAGATTGGTGAGCAAAGTTAAAGCACATGGGATTGGGGGTAATGTGTTGACGTGGATTGAGAACTGGTTGGCACACAGGAAACAAAGAGTAGGAGTAAATAAGTACTTTTCAGAATGGCAGGCAGTGACCAGCGGGGTACCGCAGGGTTCGGTGCTGGGACCCCAGCTGTTTACATTATATATTAATGATTTGGACGAAGGGATTAAATGTAATATCTCCAAATTTGCGGATGACACTAAATTGGGAGGCAGTGTGAACAATGAGGAGGATGCTAGGAGGCTACAGAGTGACTTGGACAGGTTGGGTGAATGGGCAAATGTATGGCAGATGAAGTACAATGTGGATAAATGTGAGGTTATCCACTTTGGTGGTAAAAAATAGAGAGGCGGACTATTACCTGAATGGTGGCAGATTAGGGAAAGGGGACGTGCAACGAGACCTGGGCGTCATGGTACATCAGTCACTGAAGGTGGGAATGCAAGTGCAGCAGGCAGTCAAGAAAGCAAACGGAATGATGGCCTTCATAGCAAGGGGATTTGAGTACAGGAGTAGGGAGGTGATGCTACAGTTGTACAGGGCCTTGGTGAGGCCACACCTGGAGTATTGTGCGCAGTTTTGGTCTCCTAACTTAAGGAAGGACATTCTTGCTATTGAGGGAGTGCAGCGAAGGTTCACTAGATTGATTCCTGGGATGGCCGGACTGACATATCAAGAAAGATTGGGTCAACTGAACTTGTATCCTCTGGAGTTCAGAAGAATGAGGGGGGATCTTATAGAGACATTTAAAATCCTGACTGGTTTAGACAAATTAGATGCGGGCAGAATGTTCCCAATGGTAGGGAAAACTAGAACCAGGGGTCACAGTCTAAGGATTAAGGGGAAGCCATTTAGGACTGAGCTGAGGAGGAACTTCTTCACCCAGAGAGTGGTGAATCTATGGAATTCTCTTCCACAGAAGGTTGTTGAGGCCAGTTCGCTAAATATATTCAAAAGGGAGTTAGATATAACACTCACAACTAAGGGGATCAAGGGGTATGGCGAGAAAGCAGGAATGGGGTACTGAGGTAGCATGTTCAGCCATGAACGCATTGAATGGCGGTGCAGGCTCGAAGGATCGAATGGTCTACTCCTGTACCTATTTTCTATGTTTCTAAGTAGAACATAAGAACATAAGAAATAGGAGCAGG